>JAVQJD010084736.1:0-22589 GCA_036023655.1 Nannoperca australis | reverse complement strand
GGAGAAGGAAAGGAACTGCTCATGATCCAAAACATAGCACCTCATCAGTGAAGCATGGTGGTGGTAGTGTCATGGCGTGGGCATGTACGGCTGCCAATGGAACTGGTTCCCTTGTATTCATTGATGATGTGACTGCTGACAAAAGCAGCAGGAGGAATTCTGAAGTGTTTCCAGCAATATTATCTGCTCATATTCAGTCCAATGCTTCAGAACTCATTGGACGGCGCTTCACAGTGCAGATGGACAATGACCCGAAGAATACTGCGAAAGCAACCTAAGAGTTTTTCAAGGCAAATAAGAGGAATGTTATGCAATGGCCAAGTCAGTCACCTGACCTGAATCCGATTGAGCATGCATTTCACTTGATGAAGTAAAAACTGAAGGGAAAATGTCCCAAGAACAAGCAGGAAGTGAAGACAGTTGCAGTAGAGGCCTGGCAGAGCATCACCAGAGATGAAACCCAGCATCTGGTGATGTCTATGTGTTCCAGGCTTTAGGCTGTAATTGGCTGCAAAGGATTTGATTACAAACGGTTGTAATTCCTACACCGTAAATACCCTCAAATTAAAGCTGAAACTCTGCAGGTTAAGCACATCTTGTTCGTTTCATTTCAAATCCATTGTGGTGGTGTATAGAGCCAAAAAGATGAGAATTGTGTCGATGTTCCAATACTTATGGACCTGACTGTGTATGTGCTTTCCTTATGCCTATGTCCATTTGACTCTGATGAAGACACAGTAGTGTTGAAACATTGGTCTGTTATAGATCTCATAAGCTCAGCAACATTTAATGTTGTTTTCTTTTTAGAAAATAAATCCACCCGAGCACATTTAAAAATAGATCCCTCCCCCAGCAAAATAATAAAAACTAGTAATATTGCAGTTTCAGTCACATAGTACCACACTGAAGACACCAGCTTGATAATCAGACTGAATTGGTGTTGTGTTTTCACTTCATCATTCACAATCACTGATTCAGATTCAGACTGCAAAGATTTATGAATCATTTAAGAACCACAGCCCCAGTCTTTCCTACTGACTGACAAATATTTATGTTCTTGAACATGTGGTTCTTGAACATGTTGTATGTGTTCTCCTCTTTCTGGTGTTTTTCCACAACACAGATTCAGCTCCATCACGTCTAACATCCCATCATGGGCACATTTACTCCTAAAAGAATCATTGGCCAATCAGCGTTGAGATCTTGTATGGAACACCCTCATATTAAACATAGAAACACCGAACAAACAGAGGAAACCTGCTTCTCTGAACCCTGAAAAGAATAGCTATAAATACTCAAGGTAGTCTGAGAATTTCATGCTGCAACAGAATCTGCACAATGCATGTGCTGCTTGATTAGCTACACCCACGTCTTCAAATCTATAATTAGTCAGCAGGATTACATTACAGCTTTTGTTGTGTCTCTGTTTTAGACACTTCCTGTGACAAATTTGGATGATCTGACCATAAATTCTATAGATGAATAAGAGGGAACAAGCGCTGATTCATATCTCCTCAACTATCTGTCAGATTTCAGAACATTACAGATTAATAGATATCTGATAGGAGTTTTCTGCCACTCTCTACACAAAGTCATGCATTTAAGTATTTCTGTGATCAGTACTAGTACTGGTACTGGTACTCAGTACTTTGTTTGACAAAAGAAAACCTTTTCCCCATGCAAAAGTTTAAAATAAAGTTTGGATGTTCATGTGTGCGTTTCTACAGTTTCAACTGCTCACACGCACGAGTGTGAATGTGCTTAAATGTTTCCATGCCTTTAGCCCCTAAGTCTGCTGACATATGTTCTTGTTCTCCCACAGGCTTGCTTACAAGCAGGCCTGGAAAATCAGATGGAGTAAACACATGATGTGCAGTATGTAATGGAATGTAGGAAACAACACAGATAAAATGTACTTACTTACTTAGCTATTTGATTTGTAGGCTCATTGCACATTTATGACTTCCAGGTTTACTGAACGGTGGCATGCTAATGGGGAAACAAATACTGTCCAAACAAAAACATGACAAATTAACTAAATTGCCTGGAGCTATCTGTTGATGAATTCAGACCAAAAAGTTTTTACTCGTTGGACCAGTCATGGCAGTATTTCCATCCATGCTGCAGAATTGTACCAGATACTTAATTTATCATCATACAACAGGAACATACCTGCCATTAGTGGTACAATGCATATATTATAATAAACTAGGGGCGAGCAAATTACAGACAAAATGTTGTCTTCTGCACTTTGCACAACACCTAAAAAGAATAGAATTATGTGTCTCTCTCTTAAGAATAACAACTTACCACGCACAACAGTGCGATAAAGGCGGAAAACACAAATCTGGGTTATATTTGGGAGCAAGGGTGAAACCACGGTCCTGATAATAGAGCCGCCTACACTTTCCTTGTGTCACCCTGTAGGAAACAGACAGGGAAACAATAAGATCATCACTGTGGACACAGAGGCTGATTATACACCGCTGTATCACGGTTTCACTCAAACATTAGATAAGCCAATGCCAAGCAATCCAGAAAAACAGATTATGGGTGACTCATGATTATAACCCTCATTAGTGACCTTTGAACCTGCATGGTAACACAAATAAATCCATGCCAGTTTACAGTGACACTGAACACCACTTTTATCAATGACAATTACAAATTGTACCAAATGAACTTAAAATGCTGTTATCCAATACAGCAAATAACAAATTTGCTGGCTATTTAATTGCAAATTAGGCCATGATATACTCATACATACTCCATATAAAGTCATAACATCGGCCAGTGTTGTGGTAAGTGAAGTGTGGACTAACACAATTTTTTAAAGTTTTATTGTTCCTGCAGCATTACTGGGTTGTTGCAGCAGACATACAGGAATATGATGCAGCAAAGTAAACACATAATTTACATGAATTCAGTGGTGAACATAACTTTAAATACATTGTACAGTGTACATATAATGAAGCTAAATCCACTGTAGAAGTACTTTACTTAAATACAAATGTGTGGTACTTGTACATGTAGTATTTGAATTTCAGACCACGTATACTCCAGTACTTTTTACTCAACTACATTTACTAGTTAGTTTACAATTCAAGACGTTTTCAACCTCTTCAATGTTCAAATATAAGCAATACATACAAATGAATATGGGAAGGATGTGTAAAAACAAGTGCAAGTGTTATTCAGTGAATCTGTGAAACCTCTGTGATCTTTTAGCATCAGTTCAACAAAAACCTGGTTGACAGAACACAAATAGTGTGTCTGGTTTCAACATGTCATTTGCAGCTAATGCTCCCTTGTTGATGGAATAAGCAGCACATTCACATCACAGAATGAAGCACAGAGGGGTGGTGTCTGGTCTGGAGATTAAAACTCATGTGGGTGTTACTTTTGGATAGAGCCGCTGCAGTTGTATTAGCATACTTGGGCATCTCATTTTGCATTCTTATCCAAGCCACTCAACGAGAAATAGGCACCAGACACTCAGCTGACAGTGCTGAACCACCCTAAAATGAATGAGCTCAGCTAAGATGTGTCTCAGATAGATATGAGAGAGTGAAATTTGAAATGACGGAGAGATTGAATAACTGTGATAGTGTTTGAGTCTGACAGCTGGTATTATAATCTTTAAGGGATCAAAGAAATGAGACAAATCACAAAAGATGCAATCTCACCCAAACTATGACTTCTCACAGTTTTCTTGTCTAGAATTCCTATCTATTGTTTTGCATGACGATAGGTGCAGATGGGTTTTATTTTTGCTTTGTAGCGGCCGACAATGTGATGACTGACAGGATCATTTGGGCACAAAAGGAGAGCATCAACATCAGAAGAACTTGCAATTAGCTGAACATGCATCACTTGTGTAAAAAACAGTCCCATTGTAGCAATTGAAAAATCTTGGAAGCAGGTTTTTCTGGCTTTTTATTACCTGTCAGCCTAAACATAACTATATCAGGACAATTACAGAGTAAGAAAAAAAAAGTTACATTTAAAAGGGTATAGGAAAAGCACAAAAGCCTTATCTGAACTAATTCAACAGAAAGTTCTCATCTCACAGACAAGGTTTTCTCAACAAAGTCTGTCTGCCAGGGATGACACATCGTCTGTTCATGGACTCAAGGACACAAGATGCAGCAAAGTGACTGTACTGTACTGTTTTGTAATAGCTAGACAGGTGCACAGAAGATTGATGCATCACAGCATCAGTCTGAGGGAGCTTTATAGTGGCACACTGCAGGTGCGACATAGATGTAGAGAAAGTCACATCTTTATTGCCTATTGGAGAGGACCAATGACCTTGCATGTGATAAGCAGCCATAGCCAGTAACATAGTGCTAAATAATCCATCATATCATTTTAAGAAAAAAGCACCAATAAAAATGTTTAACAATAGCAGAAAAAAAAGCAGGAAAAAGAAATTGTCACATAACATACAGCAGGTTGATATAAATTCAGGGAGAGTGTTTTTAATCCAGCACAGAACTGACTTCAAATCACTATGAATACTATTAGTGTCAAAAATAGTTATACATATAGAAAAAGGTAGCTATGCTGAGTCAAATTCCATTTACTGTCCATTAAATGTCTGGTTTTCAGACCTCCAGGGTATCGCCATATTTTGTTATAGATTGCTGCTGACTATTTTACCCAAAAGAGAAAAAAATGAAAACCATGACGCAGATGAGTTTGCCTTTTCAAGATCATATATAGAAAATGACACCATATTTGATTTAATGTGAGTTCTTTTTTGAACACAGGTGTATTTCCAACTCAAGGGCCTGTTCTCTACCAACACACTGTTGGATGTTGCACTGTAGTGCCTGAAATGTCTATATTTACGCCCCTGAGTCTATGGTTTCAAATGTGACATTTTTGATTTGTATGCACCAGGTTGGTGTTAAACATGTGACACAGCTTCTTGCTGTTCACACACACAAGATGTCGGTTCTGTTCTCCATAAAAGGAGAGAACATAGATTTTTAGCGTAGACGCATAGTCTTCTGTAGGTATAGCAGAGGAGCTGTCAGGCTGACCAATCAACAAGTCCACTAAAAACATTTTTTTGTCGTAGCTGCGAAGGTGATTATCATTAAGGACATGATTGACTCTGCAGGCTACATCATCCCCTGTAATACAACAACCCTGGCAAAGCAAGACGGATTACATCATAGAGATAATGAAACGTTTAAGACAACCTCTGAAAATAAAACCCAGTCAACTAATAGGCTTAAGATTTTAAGATTTAAAAATCCCCCCGACATTATCAGCATTCATCTATTCAGTGATGTGTCCTGGTTGGATTGGAAACGTCTTTGAAAGACTTTTGGATTACTGGACACCTGATTACACAAGATAATACCTGATTCAAAGCCAATGTTAGGCTTCAGACAGTATCAGTCTAAAGGCCTGGTCACACCAGCATTTAAAACAGTGAAACCTGGCAGCAATCAATTCATTCCAATAGAACTGAAAAAATACTTTTTCTTGTTGAGTTTGGAGACCCTCAAATTCTTGCCGTTGGCCAATAGCAGGCATTCTTGACAGTGTTGACCTTCAAGCTAGCTTATTAGTTGTTGCATCATTCACTTTTATTCATTGTTATACATTTTTCCACAAAAGAAAGGAATAGGAAAGACATCGTTTGGATATGAGACTGTGTGAACTTATTGTCATGTTAGCATCAGAGCTAAGCTACCTCGGAGAGCTCTAGTTTCCCTCTTCAATAACTTTTATTTAACGAAATTGTGTACAATGGTGAACGAAATGCCAGGGGGGAGTAAACTGAACAACAGAGAGAAAATAGAGAGAATCTCTGGGAGCTATTATGAGCTATTAAGTTCACCAGTTACAGCAGTTCGCCAATTAGTCTTACAACTATGTCCACTGCATCACCAAGACTCCCAAACCAAATATTTCACAAAGACATGCAGATTCATTTTGCTTCCACACTTTCTGGGGAGACAAGGCCTCAACACTGTAACATATTGTGTTGTCATCCACAGCGGGTCCACCCATCCTACTACCACCCCCTCTCCTGTCATCATGAATAAAGGCCATCATCCTGGGCATCCCCGCTCGATAAAGCTGAAGATGGGAGCATTCCCTGAGGGGCTGGAGCATCATGGAAACTTGATTGTTAGAGACAAAAGTCTTTGTTTTGAGCAGAGATTCCTGAGACTATAATTAGTTACCCAAATATCTGCAGAGTGTCAGCTATATTTAGGCTAGAAAATGAAGCAAAGGTGTCTGAAGTTATGGAATTTGTGAGGGCGTGGATTGATAAGATTCTGGTTTGAGCCAGTGGCTGTAATGTTTATATGAGGATAAACATTATCAGCAGGGCATTAGATCAGTTTGTCCCCCACATGTACAATAATGACATGTTAGTGTCTAGGACTGAGATGGAGATGGACTGAGATGGAATTTACATTCCGATGGGTATTACAAGGTTGTTGTAATGGTTTTACCTCCCACATGTTTGGCTCAAGGACATGTGAAAACCAGAAAAATCCAACCAGGATGGAAGCTGAGAAAAATTAAAACAAAATTAGAAAACAGTGAGTGAGACAATTGCTGCACTCAAGCTGAGGATCACTGTCATGTAGTACCTGAAGGCAGCGTTAATGTTTGGAGCTTAGCTGCTTAATTGTGTTTGTGGGTTTGAGTAGGCTGCACAAATGAAGGGTGTCTTTGTCATGCAAATCTCACCCACCTCTGATCTTCAGTGGGCCATAGCATGTTAGCTTTAAGACGAGCAGAGGGCCTCGAGGCTGAGGTAATAGTCTTAGTTAGATGAGTTGAGATGTGGATCAAAGTCTCCTGTGTTCAGCACAAAAGAATAGTGTGGTGCCCCCTGGAGACTGCTGGTTATGGAAGAAACAGGGCATTGAAGAATTGGTCAAGAAGATTCATTTTCAGCCTTTGTTTAGTCATTTTTTGTAATTCCAGTAATTATGAATACCCTGAGTCACATTAACATAGCACCTGCATGCGTGGTAATGTTGCAGCTGTGGGGGACAGGAAGCCTTGCTCTTAAGTAAAAAAACTCACTTAATAACATGTTGTATCTCTTTTTCCTTAACCTGTGCAGGAATGTAAAAATGTAAAAATGAATTCAATAATAAAAATATTTTCTGGCAACCCGAGCTATAGCTGCACAGAAATACTGTGATACTATGCCTCCAACATGCAGCTCCCCTCAAATTATGAGACTGATATCAATCTCCTCATGTCACTCTAGGAAAGAAAGTATATTTCAAAATGCTGAACTTTATTTTTATTTTTTTAGGTTTCAAAAGAGTTACAGTGAAGCAGGTCTGTTTTAGTTTCACAGTTGCCTTGAACTCTTTGCAACTGAAAGTAAAATGACTTATTAAATATTATGTCATGCCGTCGTGTTTTGTCTCTACTCTTGTTGCCTTCACAGACAACTGCATGAAAATGAAACTGTGACCAGAAAAGAATAATGTCTAATATAGTGGTGAAATGTGTCTTCCTTATTCAGTAGTGATAAATCATTATAACAGAGTTTGATGTCTCATGAACTGTTTAAATTCTAAAAAATAACTTAAATAAGGGGTACTCAGGGGAAAAAACTAATATTGTAAAATGTATGAATGGAAAAAGAGGGGGGAAACCTCTTATCAACCCGGAAGTAGAAACCACAGGTGTAACAACGCTAACGACGGCTGCTGTCTAGTCAGGTTTACTGGGAGACCTGCTGAAATATCAATAACTTTATTAATAACACCGGTGCTTTTCCTGCTATGACAAGTCAAACAATATGTATAATCCTCATTAACATTAAACATTAACATTGGTATTCATTACAGTCATAATTAAAATTCATAAAATCCACAACAAGCCTCGCTGTTGCACTGGCTGACGTGTTCCTTCATTACCAAGAACACACACACTAGTTTATTTTCACCACGCTGCTGTAAAAACTCACTAAACCACCAAATGTTTATTGATCCGCAGCTTAAAATAGTCCCCAAAAAATGCACAATTCACACCTGTTTAAATAACATTTGCTCAAAACAACAGCGACCAGATGTTTTAGGAATACATTAAGCCTTTATATTTGTGAGCTGTTTCTAAAGAGTCATGTCTTCAGTAGAAACCAATAAGCTTGAGTGCCAGAGAGAGGTTAAGAAACATATTGAGACAGAGTAATGCACTGATGCTTCTAATAAGAAAAATGTAGAATAGCGCTAGCATTATATTTTAAAATGTACTTCTCAAAAAAACTTTCATACTACATTCAAAGATGTATTTAGATGTATTTATCTACTTAAGCTAAGCAAGTAAACCTTCCTATTTCTTCTTATTAATAGTGTGTTAGTATGTTTTTCTGTCATGGGACAGTCATCTGTCAGCATTCACCCTGACATCCAGGTTCATCACCTTTAAAACAGCATTCCTCACAGATAGAGGCGATACCTTGGTTAAAAGCAGGCATGGCGAACCCATTGAAAAGGCCATTCTCACATGGTCACACCTGTAGTGGCTCTGCTGATGATATGAATCAATATGCAAAATTGTTGACCTTGACCTTCTGAGAGGGTAACGTCACTGCATTTTAGAATCAGATGACAAAGACCATAACTTCTGGGAAACAGTAAGAAGAACAGTTAATCTCTTCCACAAAACAAACACTGCTCTCTTGAATGAGGTGTGAGGCGAGGTTTCACTCTGCAGGAGTGGGAGCTCCACAAAATCAAACAAGCACTGCATGCCTGTTGTCTGTTTCAGTGTGATTAATGGACACACACTGTTTTACAGTGATCCGCTGCCTTGCTCACTTTCTCTCCCTCTAGCTGACGTGGTGGGAGGTAATGGTTGGAATAGGTGAGGAAGTACTTAATAAATAACCCAGGGGCTTCAGAGGAACGGAGGTAGAAATTCTTACTGCATGACTTCCGCATTTTTGTGTGCATGTGTAGGTAGAAATGCAAAACAGTTACTTCCTTTTTTGGAGATTATCTGTGTGACACTAACAATGGCATTACCATTACATGACTCAAGCGACATCCTGTTGTTTTCAATACCAAAACAAATGCATGATGTATGCAGTCAAAAAGGAATTAAACAGGAAGTGTGTAATGTCTATCTCAACTCACCATTGGTCTATTTAGTGTGTGTAAGTGTAAAACAACTTCAGACATTGTGGCCTCGCGTGACTGTTTAGGTTGTTATTAGAGTGAATTTCAGTGTTCTCTAAGTTCTTTCAACGAAAGCAGTAGCTGTAGTAGCCGAGATTTTTCCTTTGCCTTTATCATAACGGCTGGGGGGCCTGTCACAGCTTTTCAGAACCCACACACATTCAGTCAGGCATATAATGGGTGTTGAGCTTAGGCCACTGAGAGTTATTTCACAATGACATTTCTATTCTTTTTTAATATTGCTTCCTCTCAAATTCTGTCAAGTATTTTAAAAAGTCAAATAAAAGTTAAGAACTTTAACTTTAAGTGAGTGCACGTTGGCATGTACGTCTTTTTTCCTATCTTCCCTATGAATGTTTAGACTATAATGATTAGCATTAAAGTTGTATAAAACGTGTGGCTGACTACACGTTTGAAAATGAATGGGGGTGTGGAATTACTGCTTCTCGTCTCTACATTATCCATTACTAGCATAACAAATCTAAATCCTCTACCGAACTGTTGGCAGTCAAGTTGCATTGTGGGTAATGTAGGCACCAGGTTTTAACAAGGAAGGAAAAAAGACGATATCTCTGGTTCTGCTGCATCAATTGTGGTTTTAAATTAAACTCCTCTTGAGTCCGGTAATGTTACAGGAGTGCAATCATAAATTCAATTCAATTCAATTTTATTTATATAGCGCCATATCATAACAAAGTTATCTCAGGGCACTCAATCACATGGAGCCGGTCGAGGACCAAATTCCACACAATAAATCAGCGGAGTACTATTTTAAAGGTACAATACCCCCTAACATATTGTGTGTAACGTTGTTCTGAATGCATTGTCTTCCTCATAAAACACTTACAAGGCATTTGTTTTGAATATTTTAAAACCTGCATTGGTTACAATCATGTTTGCTCGTTAGCACTTACACTTTAATATGTATGTTTAGTTAATTAGTCATTAGTCATTATTGGCCCCAACTGCAAATCAGAATAACCATGAAACCAATGGATGTTGTATATATGCCCCTTTTTGTGTAGACATGGACAATCTTTGGTGTAAATGGCAGTTACATTTCAAATCATCTTCTGGCTGAAATCATAATTCTGTCCCTTTGCCCTCGTTCACACTGATCTGCTGCGGTTCATCACGTATTCACCTGCTACATGTTTACCTGCATGATAGCAGATGGACATCGTCAGGTGTTTGAATGGCAAATTAAGATTTCAATCTGCAGTGTCGCAAAGAGGACAGTGGTTCTTTAAAGAGCTGCTCAGACTGTTTATACTGTTGCAATGTGATACACCTGCACTGCGAGTGGCTATCACTATATCTGGTGTACGTGTGCCTGGACACAGAGGACAATGTGATGACAATCTAGCCCATAATGTGAAGAATGCAATCCAGTACAGGCATGCCAGCACATGCATTAAGAAAAGAAATATGACTGTTTAAAGCAACTCCAAAGAAAACACTGTTACTGCACACTGTGAATGATTCTGCTGCTGCTGCTTAATGAGGGTCATCGTTGAACTTGGTGAGGAAGCATCCAGGAATGCCTGCAATTCAAAACCACTATATAACTGTTTATTAGGCGGCCCAGACTCCGGGCAACTGTTTGAAGTCGTGACATTTGCTGTTACCCATTAATGCAGTGAAACAACTTCTCCATCTCTCCCTGACCAAGCCTGCTTCCTTCCTGCTGACCCTGGCTGTTTGGCTATGGCTAGACTTCATGTTTTGGTATCAGCAGGCATGTTTGGACCGGCGGTGCTGATAGGCCAGTCTGTCCCCGAGCTGCTTTGGTCCCAGCAAACAAAACCAGGAAGAGGAGGAATGTACCGACACCGGCTTTTACTGAAATCGCAGCCAGTTTGGACTGGAACTGTACAACAGCAAGTTGATGTGTCACAAAGTTTTGTAGTGTGCAGGTATTGTCATAACACATATCATAATGTATCTTTTTATTATTTGCAGTAATGTAAGTTAAATATATATAATACAAGGGATGATGCAACACTTCAGTGCTTTTTTGTTATGTTATACTGCACAAGGGACTGTACATAAATTATTAGGGGGAGACGGGAGGGTAGTCTGACTTTTTGGTAGAGCAGAGAAAATCCTTTTCCTTATTTTTTAACAACCTACATTTATTTTATTTATCAGCCTTCCCTTGCAGGATTTAATAGTTGCAAATGATGG
Source organism: Nannoperca australis (assembly GCA_036023655.1). NCBI lineage: Eukaryota > Metazoa > Chordata > Actinopteri > Centrarchiformes > Percichthyidae > Nannoperca > Nannoperca australis. The sequence goes on along the minus strand of JAVQJD010084736.1, from coordinate 11,223 downwards.
TTCTAGTTTGAACAGTGGGTCCTTTCTCGGGATTTATTTTTTCCCATCACACAAAAGTCATTCCTCCTTTCTTCTGCATCACAGGAAGTTTGAAAAAATGTAAATATGTTATTTAATGTTGACCTAAATTATAACTTAAGTTAAGTTAAGCTATTGGTTTACCATAAATTTGGAGAATGTTAATTCCAATTCTAATTTGTGCATCGGTGGCTATTGTCCGTAATATTTTAAATTAGATTATAGAACACCATCTTAAATTCTTTATGCTTTGCCTTACCAGCCATGCTAGTGGGTCTGGGGAGGATAATCTCAGTTTCTTAATCCACCATTATTGATCCCCTGACTTTTGTTGTCTCTAGTGCCACCAGCAAGTTGACATCTTTGGTTTTTAGGGAAATGTCTGGACAACTATTGGATGTATTGTCCTTAGCATTTTGTGTTTAGTTCTAATTAGCAAATGCAAGCATGCTAACATGCTAAACTAAGATGGGGAATATGGTAAACATGTTGTCACATAGCCTCTAGCATAGCAGTAGACTCTTAGTCATTGTTAGTGTTAGTGGTGGACTGAGTGGGGTACCAACGCAGTTCTATATTTTGAGATTTTAGGGGGAGGACATTGCAGTTTTATAATCATTGTGTATTACACTTCTTCATAATGATACATTTCGTAGTAGTATCACAAAGTTGGATGGACTGATGATATTTATCTATAAAGCAGTGCGGTAAAAGTGCCTAACATCTCTTCTCTCATTTAAATCTTGTAACTACAGTGCACAATCTAATAACTACGTCCCCACTGCACAAGTCTTGGCAGAACTCGTTTCAGGTACTCTGTACCCTGTCTGGATGCCAGGATGCCCAAAAATCAGGGCAACAGCGCAGAATAAGGACTAAAACAAAGCAAAACAATGCAACTAGCGTTATGACAACGGCGTGATTAAACCTGCAATCTCAATCCCCCATTCAGCCCGTATCAGCTCCCTGCGCAAACAGCAGCCATGCTCCTGTTTTTCCTTTGTTGCTTTTCCGCTACAGGTTCTCTCCTGCGCTAAAGGAATTTAAGAGGAATGCTAAAAAAGCATCCTGTTTTCATTCCACACACTTAGTCAGCCATTCACAGTGAGTAGCGCATGCTGGGGGTCTGAGAGTTCTTACTGACGTCAGGGTAAATAACGAGGAAGGCACTACATGAAGTAATGGAGACACAGGTGCATATTGTCACTACATGGTCTAGTTTTTTTTGCATCCTACACTCCTAGTCCTACACAAACACAAACTCAAGCTAATGTCACTACACACTGAATGCAAGCAGAAAACACCATAATAACCTGTGACTGACTATGAATGGTACTAATGCCTGACTTTCTGTTATTATCTGTCATTCCTTAAACACTTAACCTGTAACCTAGGACGTCCTGTAGATAATTGGAAGCCAAAAGTCTCCCAACATCCTCTGTAAACACGTTCTGAGCTCACATCCCTCCCACAGAACAGCCTATCTAAAGTAAACATCAGCGTGTGGAGCAACAAGGGGACAGACTCCCCACAATTAAGAGATAACCACCACACATTACATTATGGACAATACTGTGTGTTGTAACCACACACTTTAATGTCTCTCTCTCTGTCCCTCAGCAGGTTCGCTACATTCCTGTTCTATAGTTAAATTGTAAGCACAACTTCAAAGCAGACACACTTTTTCTGCACAGTCAGACTGAAGTGAAGGCTTCAAGCGTTCATGTGTTTTGTTGACAGCAACATGCAGCTAGAGGACTTGGTCATAACCACTTATTTTATATGAGCTTATACCTACAACCCTTCATCTTGGTTCTGCATATATCTAACTGAAGTCACACTTCTTTGGAGGTTTCAGGAAGATGCTTTTATATTCTCAAGTTCAACTACACATATATCCATTCCTAAATCCAATGATGTTTTTTGTCTTTTTCAGCAGCAACATGTATTCAGCATTGACCAGTGACTAAGTCAAAATTGTTCTTTTTGTGGCAACTATAAACTGTGAGCAGTGACAAAGGAAGTGGAGGGATGAGCCAAAAGAATGAGACTGGCAAATCGAGTATTCTAGAAATTGGATGCAATTTGTAAATAAGTTGTCTAATCTGTCACTCTGTTTTAAAATCTGTACGCAATAGCCTTGAACCTGGCTGCACCATTAGCTCTTGTTGACACACTAGGTGAATTGTGTAAGGGCGCTTTCACACCTGTAGTTTGGTTCAGTTGGTCCAGTTTTACCTCTTTCTACCTTTGGGTCAATTTGACTGCTGGACCATTTGTGTTTATTCATCCCAAACAGCCACTGTACGTTAGCTGTAAGCTGCTAGCAATTGACGCACCATCTGCGTGTGCCTGTGTGTTTGTATGACAGCTCAGCCTCTGCATGAACTCAGATGTCACTTCTGTTCTTTCTCATTTTCCCCCAGTGTTTCTTCTTTTTCCCTGTACTACCTGTATGTTTAAGAAGCAGATTCATAAAATTTGAAACTCTCCTGGACACAACTTTGCATCACGCCTGGCAAATCTGTGTCTAATAGAGTCGTTCTATTGGCTTTGTATGCATTCACGCCGCTCATGAAGATGATGAGCATTATTATTAAACTGAAAACCGACCACATGTTATGAATAATGACAAGGTGGAGACTGGCTGAAAAAAATGATGGATTTAATGAACTGTCAGAACAGAGTAGGATACAAACACAACACACTGTAATTTAATTAAACCTTCTGACTATTCGGGGGAAATCTCTGCTTTCATGTGCCGATGCACTTACGTATTACCATGGTTACCAAGTGATTAGAATAAATATATAGACTATATAGGCTTCGCCTATATACCTTGTTTGAAAGCTAATTGCCTTCATTTTTCTTACGAGATGAAAGCAGAAGAAAATGTTTGGATATCATTCATAAATGGAAATCCTCTGCTGCAGGTCATGACAAAATTGGCCCTTTTTTACTGTAGCCTACCCTTTATGCCATTTATTTTATTCAAATGTGTAGCATGGGACCAAAGTCTTAACAGCTATGGTTGTTTCTGGCAAGCATTAGGTTTTATGGTCAATTATGAAAATTATGGTCAATACTCATCAAGCATATGTGACTAAATTGCTATAGTATGTTCAATGTCAGTATCTGTGTCCCTAGAAGAAGTTCACTATTTCTTCCAGAAAGAGTTCTTAAAAGGGAAAATGATCGTGAACCAGTGGTGGAACTTCTAATAATATCATCTCAGTATTGAATACATTCAAATAAAAGTTCAAATAATTCAAAGTGTTTGCTGGAACATGCAGTTTGTAGCTTAAGATCCAGTGAGTGACACAGCAATTAGACATTATAAGTCAAATAATGAAACCTTCTGCCACAGAATATTTTCTGCCATTTTTATTTTCTCATACACAATTAAGTCCATCATTCCTACAAATATAAATACATCTCTGAATAAGTTAGAGAATAAATAAATTGTTTTATTTACAATAGCTGCTATCATTCAACATTTTACAACAAATTTCTAAGCAGGTAAACTATCCACTACATACAGCACTGGGATATTTAAGGATGGATATTGTCGGAGTTACAATGAAGGTTTATATTTGGATGAGTCCGTGACTTGATTACAATCATACAGGGTGGATGGAGTGAATGGATTTATGGCACAGACATAGTGCAGGCCACAGATAAATAGCTTTTGAAGTGCATAACACAAGTGTTAGGAGTTATGATTCCCCAGTGGCTAAATACAGAGGAAGTAAGTGAACATTGGTCAGAGGACAAAAACAATTGTTGCATTTGTTGGAAAGCTGCACGTCATTGAAACTTTTTGGCTTTTCCTCAATCAAAACATTAAACAGGAGCAATGCAATAAACAATCGAGCCAACACAACAGACCTACTGTAGTTGTTATGCTAGCAGAAAGTATACTGTATATGTGTGTACAGAGAAGCTGACAATGGACCTTGTATAAAGCTTCTTGTTTGTTAGACAAATCCCAAAGAGACGACCCTTCATCTCACTCAGGCAATGTGTGCCAAGAGTGAACAAGCTGCCGTTTTCAAGTACTGCCTGATAATTAAAAAACTATTTGATCATTTGCCAAAACATTTGGCAGGACAGCAGATTCCAGCTCTGATACAGAGGAATATTAACTGAACCAAAGGTCAACAATGACAGAATTTAGTCCCAAGGACATTTGAGTAAACATTGACAAAAAATGTCAAACTAAATACAGAGTTGATATGTAATGATCCTATGATCCTCAGTGTAGGTGAGTTGTGGATTTAAATCTGTCCATTGAGACGAGTAACAGGAGTGCTTTGTCCATAGAAACTAAAGGACGACAGATCAGTGATTAGTCATTGTAACCTTTCTTGATGTGGTTGCCCAAAAGGGCGGACATCGGTTTCTATGTCCTTAGTTCTAATGGATCCCTCCTTGGCATGTGTAGTTGTTAAGTTCAAAAAAGTTCAAAGAGAGTTTAAGATGCTCTAAATGTCTCCACCCGACATAGCTGATGATGTAGGGCTTCTGCCTTAGTGAGCAGCCAGTATGAGGTTGATCATATGCTTGATCCACTGCCTCTTTTGCCCTCCATCTTTCCACGTTCGCATCCCCAGACTTGGTAAAATTCTTGACACGTTTCTAAACCCTGGTGCTTGCATTGAAGGCAGCTGAACTGCGGATGAACTGCTCCTGGTATTTGTTCAATCCTCAACTTCCTTGTTCTGCTCCTCAGTCTGTTGACTCGTTTGTTGACAGAATCTCTTTTGCGACCACCATGTTGGACTTGACCACAGTTCTGCAGGAAAACAAAAGAAAACAGGTAAGAGATGCTTCATCTGTTTTATAAACGACCATCAAACGCAGCACATCATGGATTTAAAGGTTTGGTTTATCGTTACATTCTTCTTAATTTACCTGAAAGATGCAAGCAACTTGTTGCTGTTCTTACTTGCAGATTCTACCAGTGGGCCCACGATATTAGTCCTTGGATTCTCTGAGCTGTGAACAACAAAACAATAAAAATAAGGACATAACCACGTCAATACCTCAGGGAATTAAACCTTTACAAACTGAGGCTTTCATCTTGCATTGTTACATCACTTTGAAGCAAAAGTAGTTCAGGGTTGACTGAGCAATTTCCTTAGAATTCCAAACTAATATATATTTAGTTGCCTTATAGGCAGGAATGCATGGCGCGCCTTACAAAACACCCCCTAGGACAACATCTAGAGAGGGTGACTAATCCATACTGGTGGTTTCACGACCGCAATAACTGAAAGACACAACACAAAATTCCTTTGAGCAGAAATCTAAACTTTCCAGAAATAGCAGCAATGCCAATAAACCTTTCTGATTTCTTTCAAGGCCTCCCAGGAAATGCGGGTCATTCTCGACACTTTGACTACTACCCCTATACTGCAGTAATATTATCACAGACTAAATCATTTTGCCTCCTCTCTGACTCATCCTCTTCATCAGCATACTGTTCAGACTTGTCACACATGACTGACACTGGAAGGAGACACTGAGGCTACTTTGATACTATCTAGCATCCAATGAAGGGCGCGTGATAGGAAGGTGGATGGAAGAAGGAAGGGTGGCGCTCACCTTTCATGGCAGAAGCCGGAGCAGGTTTTATCGGCTGGGTTGAGGCATTTGCAACGGACAGTTGAACGTCGGCGGCGACGAGACTGGGGATTTCCAAGGCCATAAGGAAGGAGTTTACTGTAAAGGAAAATGAAACTTGTTAGCATTATTAACATTTATTTTACATATTGTTCTGGTCTAGTAACAAGTGCAGCTTTCTGAGTGTAGGTCTGAATAGTCTGCAGCCTCACCTTGGCGTGTTGACCCAGATAATATCCAGGTGGCAGAAGTAGATGCATTCTTTATCCTCCCAGCTGTTACAGGAGCAGCGCTTGGTCCTGACGCGCTGTGGATGTGGAGCCTGAGCTGGCAGCTCTGCCCGGTCTGATAAGGGGAACCCATAACCTAGAAAAATACAAAGGATCCCAAGATTAAAAAGCGCCAACTAATCCTTTAGCAGTTATGCGTGTGTAGTGAGTGATTATCACATGTAAATACAAAGAAATTTGCTTGGCGGGCTAACACCCATTTGTGTGGTTAAATAAATGTGAATGTGATTAACAGAGAAACATATTTATCATATTAAAATTCGAGGAACTCAGTCCAAGTCAAACAATTCTGCAAACAGTTGTAGTGGTTGTATCAATAATTCTCCAGTAATAATCAAAGTTAAATATGTTCTGAAAGACTGAACTTGTGCTTTCTGTGGTTACTGGCAAAGGGTCAAAAGTATTAAATATTTTAGTTTGCATCATACCTAAACGTTATTTGCTCAACTAATTTGTGATATTTTACAATTTTTTAATATAGCTTATTTTGTTCAACCTTCAACCCCAGCATTAACCTTTAAAGTTAATCTAAATCAGTCAAGAAAGTATTTATATTATTTTTACCAGATTTTGCCCCCCAAAAGTTTTTTTTTACACCCCCCAAAATCCCAGGCAAAAAAAGAAGTTACTCACCCTCTTGAAGAGCCATGCAGACGATGAATAAAGTCAGTGTCTTGCATATGAAGGAAGCCATCATTCCAAGTCTGATGTTCTGATGTGTAAATGCAGCAGCAGTCAGTTTACACACTCCAGGAGGTGCAGGCGAGTCCTTACAGTTGTGTGTGTTGAGGCTGGAGAGCAGCAACAGGTGCTTTGTGTTCACGCTCCTGCCAAGACATCTACTTATACAGCCCCTGTGGGTGATATCATGATGGCCCCTCCTACTATAGCTATGCAGAATAGCATTGTTGCACAACAAGCACATACTCCACCTGCCCTCCTAGCATTCCAGCAGTGGCGTTAACATATACTACTGCCTGCTCCCCCAGCTGGCCAAGATGGAGAACATGTAATGGATCAACTAATACTAAGATTTTGAGATTCTGAAGTTGTAGATTTTGGATTAAAGGGCCAGAAGCCTATATTGTTTGCGGGTATTCTATATATAAAAATTTTCATACCAAGCAAATACAAGTATTGAGTGTTTTTGCTTTAGAGTTGAGTTTGGCCCACATTCATTGACTCTTAGAAGATAAGATGAATAAACCAAAACCATATTCCAAGACAAATTTCAGTGCAGTAACTACAGCGATTGTATAAGTAGAATGTAAAAGTTGGGTTGATGAAAATGAGGAATTTTGTTGATTTAATCAGGATGGCGTATGAGGGTGTGTTTCAGTCTGCCAGAGTGTGGATATGTGTGACGGTGAAGATAGAAAAGCAAAACAATGTGAAAAATTGTGAACGAGGTAAGACAAAAACTAAATGAAGAGGAAGACGACTAGAAGTCTGGTAACCCCAGCAAAAGCATTTCATTTCACATGAACAGGCCCACTACAAAGAAAACTGAAATGTGAATGACTAGCGCTCATCAGCTAAATGTGTTCCGAACTCATGAAGGCGTGTTGAGCTCCAGATCTTCTTGAGCTTTCAGCTGCATCTCATGGCCTTCATCAGTTGGCCACCTCCATTGGTGTTTGCTCATTAGTCATGAAAAGTGTATTTATTTAAGTTAATAAATTCTTTGTTAATAAATGTAATAACAATTATTTCATATTGTATATCAATAGAAATATGAAGACATATTTTACATTACAGCAGCGTTAGATTATATTGTCGATTCATTAACTGTTTATACCCCAGCTACAGAAGCTTCAAGAAATTATAATTACTGATAAATACATTAACGAACACTTAAAAACAACCTTATCTGCTTCCGACTACATCATACTGTATTTACCATTTATTCATTGTATATACAGCTTATACAGTACATCTAAATGGGGAATCAAGAAATCACAAAACTGGCTCTCTTGATTAGTCTGTCATGCAGAACATTTCTATTGAACAGTGAGAATATAGTGGCAGCAGCTGATCTTCACAAAGACAGGAGATCATGAGAGACATTTTTTGTGTTTGTCTGTTTGTCTTTTTTGTTTTTCCAGAGGCGTTGGGCATGCAGGATGAGGCTGGAGGCGGCAGAGGAAGATGTGAGCATGAGGCAGTAGAATCACAGGGTTTGCATGTGCCAGGAAGGTGAGGTCATGGCATCATCACTCCACACGCCCCTATACAGTCACACAAACAATACCAACCCGTGCAAATATGCTTTGTCCTTTCTAAAGAGATAGAGAGCTGCCTGCCACATCAACTTTCAGCAACCCACACACACACACACACACAGACTGTCGCTGTCAGTTTACACTGCCTATCTCTTACCAGTTACAAAAACAGATATCATAGATTTGAACACAGCCTACACAGTCTAAACAGCTACAGCACACACCCGCAGGTATTCCTTCTTCTCCGCTATGTGGATGGATTATATAATTCAAATCCATGTATGTACAATCAGAAGGAACTAACGCAGTATGTGCACCTGATAACAGGATACCAGGAGGAATGTATGGATTAGCACAAACTTGGAATGAGATTAACAAAACTCAAGACAAAGATACAGTTGATGCCAAGAACCAATCTGCCACATATTATTTAGATACTCAGATCTGATTTAGCATGTATTTGTTCTCCTGACTTTAAAAGCTCCATATCAGGTCAATCAGAGTGAATTAAAGAGACTTGTTTTAATAATGATTCTGTTTCTATTTCATATACTATTTACTATTTGCTATTGTTTATACTTCTTTTTTAGGTTTATTGAAACATTTCCATCTTAATTTACTATATTATTCTTTATTTCTTATTATCATTTATTGGTAAAAGTACCTATTTGCAAAATTGTATTGTAGTAACACTTGTATTAAAACCTTTTATATAACTCAAAATGTTTAATTATTTTACACTATGGCTTCCAAAGAGGACCCATATTTTAAACGTTCTTTTAATGAAACAGTTTGAAACCTTTGTGTTCTATTATAAAAAATAAAACAAAACAGATGTGGTATTTAATACACTGTAAATACAGTGTATGACAACAATAACTATTGGAAAATCATGGAGCAATGCATTCCATCCAGGAAAAGTCAGTTCATTAATTTATTTTGTGTAGAAGTCAAGAGGTTTTGGTGGATTTCTTATGGGTCATTTTCCAGGTGAGTATGTTTCACACACCCTTTACCATAAATGGTTTTAAGTTCAACCTGGAGTAGAAGCCAGTCCAAACTAAAAGCAATTAGAAACTGGAAGTATTATTGTCAAATGTTATTATAGAGCTTGTATGTATGGAATGTCTTGAAATGTTGAAGAATTTCAGAATCAGAGCTCCAGCATGAACTAGAAAGAGACACCTACAGAAACAGGAATAAAACTGACATATTGTACTGAAACATGTGTGTGTGTGTGTGTGTGTGTGTGTGTGGTCATAGTGTATAGGGGTTAAAGGGGTGGGGGAAATGCCAAAAGGATGTCACAATGTGGAAAGACTGGAATTTGACCAACTATTTTTTACAGTGAAGAAAAAACATACTCATCTAGAGCAAATATTTGTGCAGTGGTGCAGACTGGAGGAATGGGCTCAATCTAAAGATACCCCCTTTCCCTCATTTCCCCTTCCCCTGCTGCTTTCTCCAGACAAGGCAGCAGAGGAAAACAGTGACTCTGCAGTCGCAGCGCAGTGTAAAAAAATGTGCCCTTATCTGTTTCCCACTTCCAGCTGCTTCTGAGGGCGACAGAGGAATGTGAGGAAGGGTGATGATAAACAAGTAACAGAGGCATGATTGCAGAATCCCTTGAAATTAAAAGTTAAACATACAAGATGTGACACAATAACACACAAACATGAATGTGAGGTCACAGACAGAGTGAAAAAGTACAAAACAAAAGGTGTGTTCTAAGGCTATTATGCAATTAGAAATCATGACGTGAAACAATTGTTTATATTCTTTTCTAATGTTAGCTGCATAGCATGTTCAGCTAACTAGCTTACTAGCTTGAGCAGTAACCTATGCGAGCGTTACTTACAAGGCTAAGAGTTAGCATATCATTAAGGTACATTTTCTGGAGTTACATTTAACATTTAAAAAAGTCACGTTTATGACTAGCGCATCCAAATACACATTTTAAAAGGCCTTTTAGCTTGTAACGTTAAAAGGGAAACATATCGATTGATTGAATACAAATCTTATGCCTTGCTTGTCTAAGTATGTACAATGAGCTAAGCATCCAAACAAGGTTATTACAACAAAATTAAATTACATTTTTTCTCATCATATTCATAATACAAGCGCTAAGTAGCTACACTTCAAGAACGATGCTGTTTTTTAATTTCCATGTCTTCTCAGCAGCTGGTGGGGATGCTAACATTTTGCCTGAGACATGTAGGTTTTGCCTCAGTCTGTCTGTATGTAACACTATAATACATACAGTGGGTACGGAAAGTATTCAGACCCCTTTACATTTTTTACTCTGTTTTATTGCAGCCATTTGCTAAAATTGTAAAAGTTCATTTTATTTCTCATTAATGTACACTCAGCACCCCATCTTGACAGAAGAAAAAAAAACAGAAATGTAGAAATTTTAGCAAATTTATTAAAAAAGAAAAACTGAAATATCACATGGTCATAAGTATTCAGACCCTTTGCTCAGTATTGAGTAGAAGCACCCTTTTGAGCTAGTACAGCCATGAGTCTTCTTGGGAAGAAGTTTTCCACACCTGGATTTGGGGATCCTCTGCCATTCTTCCTTGCAGATCCTCTCCAGTTCCGTCAGGTTGGATGGTGAACGTTGGTGGACGCCATTTTCAGGTCTTTCCAGAGATGCTCAATTGGGTTTAGGTCAGGGCTTTGGCTGGGTCAGTCAAGAATGGTCACAGAGTTGTTCCGAAGCCTCTCCTTTGTTATTTTAGCTGTGGGCTTAGGGTCGTTGTCTTGTTGGAAGGTGAACCTTCAGCCCAGTCTGAGGTCCTGAGCACTCTGGAAGAGGTTTTCTTTCAGGATCTCTCTGTACTTGGCCACATTCATCTTTCCGTCAATTGCAACCAGTCGTCCTGTCCCTGCAGCTGAAAAACACCCCCATAGCATGATGCTGCCACCACCATGTTTCCCTGTTGGGATTGTATTGGGCAGGTGATGAGCAGTGCCTGGTTTTCTCCACACATTCCGCTTAGAATTAACGCCAAAAAGTTTGATCTTGGTCTCATGAGGAGAGGCTTCCGTCGGGCCACTCTGCCATA
>JAVQJD010084733.1:0-101785 GCA_036023655.1 Nannoperca australis | reverse complement strand
GAGGATTCATCATTAACGTGTACGAACTGATATCGATCTGATAAATAGGATTTAAACCAGCTTAGTGCGGTGCCTTTAATGCCAATTAAATGTTCTAGTCTCTGTGTGGAATGTGATGTTCAATGGTATCGAATGCGGCACTAAGATCTAGTAGGACAAGTACAGAGACAAATCCTTTGTCAGTTGTAACTTTCACCAGTGCTGTCTCTGTGTTATGATCAGAATTACAATCAGATTTAGAAATACTTTATTAATCCCAGAAGGGAAATTGCTTTTTGATACAGTTACAATGCTCAATAAAGTTATTGAAAAAAGAATAATAAACAGTAGGGGTTGAATTTCCTCCTCTCAATAATCGTCCGTTGTCTCTCTCTGGACTCTCTCCTTCGCTGGTTTTTCTTTACCCTGCAGCCTCGGTGTGTTTCTCTCCAGATCTCCTGCGGGATGTCCGCAGATCTAGTCACCATGGCCGGCTTAAGTCCAATCAGCTGATCCCGGGTGTAAACAAAAGCGGCCATGCAGTTGTTGCGCTCAGCTGACTGCAAGTTAAAGTACTTCCAGAGTGAACGAAAACACCAAAAACCTCTCCACCAGCACATTTGTGGAGGGCACGACTCCAACAAGTTAACACCAAACAAAAAGCCCATAAGTACAAAGTTAAAAAACAAAAAGATTTAAAAGAGCAAGTAAGACGAGCGGAGCAACCGTATCGGGCAGCACGCACTTATAAGCGCATACGCACACATGCAGTCTGAATCCTGACTGAAAGTCCTCAAACAAATTATTGTTGTTTAGAAAGATACATAACTGATTGGCGACTGCTTTTTCGAGGATCTTAGAGAGAAAAGGAGGGTTAGATATAGGTGGATAATTTGATAAAACACCTGGATCAAGAGTGGGCTTTTTAAGAAGAGGTTTAATTACAGCTACTTTAAAGGATTGTGGCACACAGCCTTTTAATAAGCACAGATTGATCATATCTAGTAAGTGCTAACTAATGGTAAAACATCTTTAAGCAGCCTAGTTGGGATTCAAATATTCATTGAATTTGACAAAGTGTATTGGATTAGAATTGCTAATTACACCTTTGGAGTTCTATGGCTAACGGGACATGGCTGATTTTATTTTCATAGGACTTGTTGACGGTAAGAAATGCTTAAGAAAAAACACCTGATCAGTTTGGCGACTCATCGGCTAGTTGAATGTTAGTTATGCCAATCTTGTCCAGTCAAGACAAGTGGTAAATGTTAAAACAGAATAACGTTATTTGGCATGAAATATAGCTGAACTAACAGTTGACAACCACATGCGATAATGACATATGGGCTTGTGCATTAGTCTGCTCCCTTCATTAATGCACCCCTCTATTCTGTAGTGATGCTTTATGACCTAAAGAGGCGTCACTATTCCTCATCCAACTTTGAAACTTACGTCACTGTTATCATTGCTTTGAATAAAGAGTGGTTTACTACAGCATGTTCTAAATTACTCCCGCAAAGACGACCCAGAAAAGGAGATTCCTGAACAGGATGCCATAGACCATATCATTCTGGGCAGACACATCTTTCCTATAAGAAATATTAATAAACATAATGAAAGGTGAGTTGTTCATTTCATATAGCACAGCACATGGAAGTTCTATTTACATGTTTTTCTACTTAACTCAACAGTGTTATACATCTTTAAGTTAGATAATGCCAGAGGACCCTGCTCCACCTGGTTAAATCTGCTGAGGTGCTGGACGCATCAATGGGTTCAAACTGATGGAAAATATATCCACACACATCTATGCATTGTTTTACTTTATTTTGTGCATGTGGTCTAACAGACATTAATCAGAGCATGCATGAAAAACTGCATAGATCTAAGTGCAAAAATATATTTTATCAGTTTGGATACATAAAGCTAAAAACTGTCTAGTTACTGTTAACACCTTCACATGTATGTGTGGCTCTTATTGTGGAGTGGAGCCTGTGTTGATCAAGCAAAAAAAGTTTCTATTCCAAATTTACCTGAAGGGCACTAATGCATGTGGGCAGCCCACCCAGATAAAGCCTATGTGTGGGTAACAGTGTAAAAGAACCTGCTACCTATATTCCACATTTTTACAGGATTTATCTTGTTGAAGAGATAAGCCACAAGTAGTGTTAGTTGACTAACAAATAGTTGGACTTGGGTTATATTTTCATTCTTTTCTTGCTATTTTAGGAAAACATTGCACCATCATCTCCTCCTGTCTCCCACCTCCTCCACAGTGTCTAAAGGGCTCCCTAGGACAGAGATGGCCTTCTTTACCAGTCTGTTAAGTCTCTTCCTGTCGGCAGCCGAGATGCTGCTGCCCCAGCAGACCACTCCATTAAAGATGGCTGATGCCACCACAGAGTCAAAGAAAGTCTCCAGGAGTGCCCCCTGCACTCCAAAAGACCTCAGTCTCCTCAGCAGATAGCAGATGGGGCAAACTAAAAAGTCAAATGTTTCCCAAAGATGGTTTCTGTCATTTTAGGTATTTTTATCACGCTGATGTTTGTTCAAGTGAATGACAACTGTGAGTGTGCTCGTGATTGGTTCGGTCATGTGTATAGGCGGGAACTTGAGCCAGCAGATGTGGAGACTCTGGCTCCAAATGACCTGATCAGCGCAAGACGTCAGCTCCCATTTGCAGGGTTTTTTTGGCTTTATTTTTGTACAGTAGAAGGAAGTGGAGACGTGTTGTCCATCTTAATATGTAGTCTATGTCTCTAACACTTTGGTCCAGAGCGATATATTTCAACAACTGCTGGTCTAAGGGCCTTTCCCAGAAGTAGATTTATAGTGTTATCTAGATAACTGTACTGAACAAGAGATCTAGAAAATAGACTGATGGAAAAACATGCTCAAAATTTGACTCAAATTTTTACCTATTTAGTAAACCTGCTTCTTGGAACAGGCCTCCCATTGGTAAGAATGGTATTGAATAAAATGGTGATATGGACATTCATGTTCCCCAGAGGCAGATTCCTATTGATTTTGGTGACTGACCTTTTATCAGGATTTATTCTTCACTGTTAAGAGGTTATGCTATACCCACAGCTATGTGCATAGGCTCTGAAGCTATGCCTAATGCGTATTACAGGAGACGTTTCAGATGTTTCATGATCATTTTACAATAAGGTACACAAAAATGACCTCATAATAAATGCACTGTTAATGAGTAGTTCCTGTATAACTCTAAAGGACTTTATCGTAGATTATGATGTGTTTCTAGAGAACAGACTGGGAGATGCTATATTAATGAATCATTAGGTGATGATTAGTTCATCAAGTATCCGTGAATCCGAACGACCACTTTGTTAAGTTGTTCCTGATTAGCTCTCTGAACTAGAAGCCCCTCATTCATTACTGTTTGTGCACCCCTCAGTAAAGTGGTCCATCATACTGAGTTGTAACAATGTTGTTCTTTGTTTCTTCATGATTATTTGACCATTACTTTGTGGAAGTTTTGATTGGAATGTAATAGCTTAGTAGTTGTAAAAGCATGTTGGAAAAAAAAGCTCAGTTGTCTTCTGCTTTTCAAAAACACACATTATCAAAGCAATTTCAACTGCAAACCTTCTGCTCACCATTATCCCTGCTCACTCTTGCAGTGAGTGAAACAATAATGAATGAATAGTAATAAAATGTGGTGGATCTTACCAACATTAATTCAATTCAATTCAAAAAACTTTATTTGTCCCCGGGGGGCAATAAAAGACAGCTTCATGGGGCAGTTCCACATAAAACAGCATAGAGAAACATACAGTGCAAAACAATGAGTGCTAAATTTAAATAAATACAGTTTTAAAGGTGCAAATGGTGTGAAAAAATGTAAAGGTTCAGCAGCTGGACAGCTTTTGGTACAAAGGTTGCTTTTCTCCTCTGTGTCCTACATGCGGGGCAGCGCAGCCGACGTCCTGATGGGAGCCACTCGAACACAGAGCAGAAAATGTGTGACGGGTACTTGATCATCCGATTGACTAGTGTTCGTGTCAGATGCTCGTAGACCGCTGTCAGGGGTCTGAGAGGCAGTCCAATGATTTTGGAGCAGACGCTGATGGTGCTCTCTAGGCAGTTTCTGTTCTGGATGGTGGTTGAGTGGAACCAGCAGGTGATGGAGAAGGTGATGATGCTTTCAATGAAGGAATAATAGAAAGTTTGTAGGATGGACTTATTCACTCCATAGGAGTTTAGTTTCCTTAGGAGGTACTGTCTCTGGGGGCATTTCCTGAGGATCACGTTCGTGTTGGAGGAGAATTTCAGTAAGCTGTCAAAGATGGTTCCGAGGTATGTGTACTCGTCGACCAGCTCGACAGGGTCGCCATGGATTGTGGTGGTGACTGCAGACGCCAGCTCCCTCTGCTTGTTGGAGAAGGTCACCACCATCTCTTTGGTTTTGCTGATGTTCAGCTCCAGACAGGAGTTGTCACATCAGTCCACAAATGACAGAAGGACTGGTCCGTGGTCCTGTGAAGGGCCTGACAACAGTGACAGGAGGACTGTGTCATCGGCATACTTGATCAGATGGGAGTTGGAGTGTGTGGATCTGCAGTCATCTGTGTAAAGCAGGGGTCCCAAATCTTTTTCCAGTGAGGGCCACATAACTTTTCCCTTCTCTGATGTGGGGCCAGGGTCAGTTTCTAACAGAAAAAGTGTGACAATTGCAGGGGTTCATCATTCTTTAGCTTGACAGGGAATTAAAATATTTAATAACTTTCTCTGCATTACTAGCCACATTATTATTAAGACTGTTAAACAGCTATCTGCCAGTAATTTAACGTTAAATCTAGCAGATCTGGGTAAACATGACGTTAGCTAGCTAGCGTGTCTTTTGGTTTTGATCGTGAAAGTCAATCTACTATATTTGATTTATCTCTGTATAACAGGCAGAGTTACAAAATGCTGCCAGTCATGTTATTGCCTTATTAAGAAGTGCCTTGGCTAATGAAGCTCAGTTATCTTCTCAAAGCCATAAGTATGTTGTGAAATTTGTGAGATAACTTGGCAGCATGTGTCAATCCCACAAGCTACTTCTCTGCAGCCATTTAAAACAATAAAACATAAGCTCTACATGCAAGTTTCAATGGCACCTTTACTTTCATGCCTTATGACAATGTAGATAATCTTTCTATAAATGCAGCCTTTAGATATACTTACTTACTCAGTAAGTTTTACTCAGTATATTTAGCTTCTAGAATTTTATCCACCCCTTTGAGTTGTTTTTCACAGTGCAGGTTCAAGGAGAAGTGGTGGCAGGAGGCAACAGCCAGCCTGTCACACAGGGACAGCAGCAGTCTGTCCTTGGCAACAGAGAGCAGGCTGGGACAAGGCAGCGTCAGGTAGTCCAGGGCCAGCAGCAGAGGACCCCTGGCTGTGCTCTTAGAGCAGGAAGTACAGTGGAGCAGAATATGGCCAGGTTTGGATCTGTTGTAGGAAATTACAATTGTTTGTTTTCAAGATCAGTATGAGGGATCATGAATTTCTTCTTGAACTGAAAGGTCATTGTGATAACTCTTCAATCAACAACAATTCAGAGTCTTCTTGAATTGCAATGTAAACTGTTACAAGGTTTTAGAATTAATATTTTAACAGCTCATTAAATACTGAATTCAAGTCTGTGGTGTAATAGGTCGGCAGTTGAATAAAATTAATATCCTCTATACTAAATAGCCCTAAATAATCCCCCTGATGGTTGGCAGATTAACCCCCCCTTTTTTTTATTGGGTCATGACAACGTCTAACATAACACTTAGTGTACAATAACAAACATTGTGTCTGTCCATGTACAATTGTAACTACTCCTGCATTGGAGGATCAGGCCAGCGAAAACTAAGCGATCTGGCACCTGAGGCAGAAGGTTACACAGGGGCCCACCTTTCCGAAGATTTTGGAGGAAAGGGCTGTCTGTACATCATGCCCATCCAGGATACCTTGGACACCTCCCCCTTGCCCTACTCATCCAAAGAGTTTGAAAAGATGCCAAAAGCACGATGTGCCACTTGTCAGCTGAGCATGCCTGTTCAGCTGCTGGCTTTACATGCCCAGGAGTGTGAGCCAGGCAGTTCAGTAGATTTTGAACCGGTAATGTTATCCCACAATTAATTATGCAGGGTCGTCATTGTCCTTATTCCCTGAATCTACAGCATTTTGATCATCACTCTGTTTCAGAATTTGGACTCAGATGTGACATCATATTTTGATGAGTCTCCAGCTTTAAACAATCCTGGGAATGTAAGTTCACTCATGTGTCGCTATATGTGTAATGTATTTTCATTGCATGTGTGATTGACCGTGTTCCTTTTGCTATAGGCATCTCCAGGTGGGCTCCCAAACTCCTCTAAAAAAATAGATGTTAAGGTAAACGAATGCATTTGTGGTCAAATATATTTTTGCAGATGACATTTATGCCTGAGACCATTTTCACTTTAAAATTTGCTCTGTTCTTTGATTTTATAATGGTTGCCTGTCAATTAATTCAGTTAATTGTTAAGCACAATTTTGGATTGCACTGAAGGCACGTCACCTTAAATTTTTGTTTTCAGTACATTGCAAGAGACACACATCATTAATTTGGATGAGGAAAAACATGCCAGTGAAGAAGAACTGAATGGGAGCAACAGACACTCTAACAGGTACAGCTAAACAATGTTCATGCTTTTTTTACTTGCCAATCTAGAAACTTGAATTACTGATTTCCGTTTCCTTACAGTCCAAATAATTAAATTTGTTCTTCAAGTCTTGCTAAAGCCATCCACACACTTAGTGGACGAGTGGACACCACATGCTTACCTTATTGTCATATTTATTTAAAATATACCATATGGTGTGTGGATACTGTTCTCTGGTTGCATGTAATATCTGTTCTGAAACATGTTAAGGGCTTTACATGATGCGTGCTGTACATTCCAATATACAGTGGTTAATTTCAGGTTTTCCATGTAGTGATCCAATTTCTTTCCATCAGGTGTGGATTATTTATTTACATTATTTATTGTCTATGCATTAATTACACTGTGTTACTACAGGACTGCTGGAAAGATCATTGCTGTCAGCATTACTCAAGGTGGTCCTCCACCTAACTTTTTCCAAGAATGGTGCTATGGCTACATATCGACTGGGGAGATTGATAAAGACATGATATCCAAGGATGATGTGACTGATCTGGAGTTCAGACAGCTTATGGAAGAGGTTTTGTATTCCTACAGCTTAGATGCTTCATATTGCATTAAGTTGGTTTTATGCAGTTTGGTTGACACCTCTCTGTAGTGTGCATAGTTCATATATTTTAAAGAAGTGATCTGTTTCCCATGATTCCATTGATGATATTGTTTTTCCTATTGCAAAGGTTGAGATGGCTGAACCTGAAGCTCTGGTCGACCTCCTTGACAGAATACTAGCATGCGGGTACAGTGGTTTTGTAACACAGGAGAGAAAGGAAGCAATTACAAAGTGTGAGCATTTTCTAATGTCCTTTTCTTTCTTATTTTTACATCCAGTGTTTTACATCCATTGTCATCCTTACCTTTTTGTGTGCAATCACTCTTACTAACATTTAGTTTTTCCCCTTTTCAATTTTATATCTGAATTATAAGGCCATTATCTGGCACTCATCTGTCCGCATCCTACCGATGCTCCAGCAGATATGCTCTGGCATGAAGCTGTACGAATTGTGCGAAATGATTTAACAGCAACCACACAACTTCCGCCAGCTGTTTGTTCCTGGCCTTTTGGAAAAGGTCAGTATTATGTCCATAGCTGATTTCTCAATTAATCTCAAACAATAAGTTTATATTATATTTGTCATTAAACATTTAGTTTTTCCTCACCCTAAGCCGGATGCTGAATTCCTGATGGGATCCATGATTCCAATATATAGTGAAATGGGCTCACTGAAACGCCAGAGAGAATCAAAGATTCACTAGCAAGGAACACACCCTCCACATGATACGTTTAAAAGATTTATTGAACAGAGGTATATGTCGAATGTTTGAATATTGCTGATGGTTTGGGGAAGCTTCGTGAGGACGTCCGCCGTGGCACTTGGGTACGATGAACCACCAAAAAGCCTCCCATAACTTGAGAAGAGATTAAGCCAATTTAAGATCTTTGGGATCTGACCAGATGTAACGGTGATATGCTTGCGAGGACCCGTGGCCCATGAAAAATGTAAATTAAGTGGGGGACTGAGGTGGTAAAGTACAAACCCCCAAAAACCTACAGACGGAGCGGAACCCCGGTGCCAGACGTCCCGGCCGGTGCTAGCTGCTTTGGTTGCTGGAGGTTGGTAGCTGCTAGCAGCTGCCATGCGCAGTAATCGAGAGCGACACGAGGGACGGTTACGTAGGGTATTTATACGGAAATGGCGTAGTGACGTGGTTGACGTAATGGGGGGTGTTCCCGCTCCCAAAATTCCGATAAATAGCAACAATTGTCAACTTCTTGCAAGATTTCTTCCAGAGCATTGAAGATAAAGGTGATACTAGTGCGCTGAAATGTTATAAATGTATGTGTCTTAATATTTTGTGAATTTTCAGTCCGATTATGGCAGACAAATTAAACCTCAGTAATCTCCTCTTATTAACGTTTTCACTGTCTTAGTCTTGTGTGTCACTCTAGTTGATGATAAAAATTTTAATCATGTGGGGCTCACATACTGTAGAGAATTAAACCATAACATGAAGCAGCAATGCCTAATTTGTCTCTTCTTGAAAATATACTTAAAATAGAATTAGAAAATAATAAGCAATTTTTGCTAATGTTATTTGGGTGAGGATGTGCATTTCTGTGAATTTTATTTACCAACTTCTTTCAGAGGAAAAACAGACCTTTGTGGTGGAGATGGAGACCACCGTAAAGAAAACAGCGAGTGATCTTGAGGATGGACATGGGAGTGAGATCGAGATACCAGATGAGCTGGAGAGACACAAGATCACTGTCGGTTGCTTCCTTCAGTGGCTTACTGGACAGGCACACATCCCCATCACCTCAACAGTGAGCGAGAAATGTAGAATTCAATTTGAATTTGACCATGATTGCAGCATGCGGTATGGTACACACACCATATGTTTTCCAATAGTGAATACATGCTCCAACTCTATAACCTTTCCAACACAGCACCTCGACTCATATCCAGAGTTTGTGAGCATTATAACACAGGCTGTTCATAACAGTAAGGAGTTTGGTCGTTCATAGATGTGCTTTCTGTCAAACCAGTCTTAAACGTATTTTGACAAGTTTTTCAATTATGCAGTTCTGCCTTGTGAGCAACATTACATCTATAATTCATGTCCCTGTTCAAGGTGAGAAGACTGTTAGTGTCCAGGAAGAACTATAAAAATGTAAATCCTTATGATAGTTTTCATGTTATTTTCCACATAGCAAGAGAGATCCATCTCCGAGTAGGTGTGTTTAAACTGTTTACTGGCACTGTATATCACATACTTCAGGTCCATCTTCAAGATGAGAAAATGTTACTATTTATAAAAAACACAACCAGAGGCTTCTCAGAGGCAGACCGTAGTTGGCGGACGGGGGTGTAAGGCTGGAGGATGGTCTGAATGTAGGTTGGTGCAGTCCTGGAAGGCCAGTACCAGGGTCTTGAATCCGATACGATGGGTAGCCAGTGAAGGGAGATCAGAATTATCAGAATCAGAATACTTTATTGTTCCCAGAAGGGAAATTGCTTTTTGATACAGTTTCACTGCTCAATAAAGTTATTGAAAAAAGAATAATAAACAGTAGAATATAGAGGGTGTAGAGGTGTAAAGGTGTAGAGCAGAGGTGTCAAACTCCACATTTGGCCCGCAGTGTAATTATATTTGGCCCGCGAGATCATACCGAATGTGTATTAGAGTAAAAGCTAGACTTTTTGGTGGTGATGTGAGAAGGGTGGCACCATCCTTTCAGCTATCAAGCTCCTCTTATGTGGAACCAGCTTCCAGTTTGTTTACGGGAGGCAGACACCCTCCTCACATTCAAGAGCAGGCTTAAGACTTTCCTCTTTGATAAAGCTTATAGTCGGGCTGACTCAGGTGAACCCTGAGCCATCCCGTAGTTGCGCTGCTATAGGCCTAGACTGACGGGAGACTTCCCATGATGCACTGAGCTCTCTCTTCCTCTCCCTCTCCATTTGTACACACTCATATCCCATTAATACGTGTTACTAATTCAACTTTATCCCCTAGCTGTGTGCTTCTTTTGTCCACCTCTCTTTCTCTCCTTCTAAACCTTTCTGCAGTTTCATACCTGTTAAAAGGGAGTTGTCCCTTGCCATTGTCACCTAGTGAGTGCTCATGGTGGGAATGTTGGGTCTTTGTATATATAGGAGTTGGTCTCAGCTCCATACTAAAAAGTGCCCTGAGATAACTTTGTTCTGATATGGTGCTATATAAATAAAATTGAATTGGATTGAAGGAAGAGTGTGTGTGTGTGTGTGTGTGTGTGTGTGTGTGTGTGTGTGTCTGGGGGTGGGGGTGGGTTCCCTGAAGGTCTGAGTGATAATCAATCTCTCAACAGGAGACATGCAAAAGAGGGAAGGCCCTCACTGAATAGAAGGGATTCTCTCTGGATGTGTTTACTTCAGGCTGAGGGAGAGATGATGACAGTTTGGGTCAAAGTAATTGTGTCTGTGTGTGCATGGCTTGAGTTTATGGGTCTGCAAGTGAGTGAGCCTGTGAGCAAGCTGGGCACTGTGATGTGTGGGTGTGTAATGTGGGTGCGCTTGCTTAGTGCATGTTCATTCCCAGTGCCACACTGTGTTGACACGCAAGTACAGTACACTGCATAGTACAGTACTGGATTTCATTTGTCTTCGCAACATTTGAAAACCAGATCTTAAACAGGAGAAACAAGAAGAGTTCATAATTCATCTTAGAAATATAGACCCTTGACATTATTTACAAAAAGAAAAAGGACAGGAGAAACAGAGGGGGGGGGCACCTCACATTCTGGGCACCTCACAGACGAGAGCTGGTTGCCATGGTTTCAGAGTAGTTGTGGCTAGCGTTGCTTGGCCGATGGGAGGCAGGCAGCTGGTTGCCTAACAGCAGCAGATGGAGCAACGCAGGTTTCCAAGAACACAGAAGCACTGTCCCTTGCCTACATGTGTCATATCATTCCCGTCATAATTTTTCTTGTCTACACATAGTGCACACACACACACACACACACACACACACACACGCACGCACACACACACACGCACGCACGCACGCACGCACGCACGCACGCACTCACGCACACACACACACACACACACACACACACACACACACACACACACACACACACATATTAACGCACACAGGTAGACACCAGACTACTCTGTGGGGAGTCATGAATGGGCTTTGGGAAGCTTTAAGCCTTTTTTGTGGCAACATCTTCACCACCAGAATACACAGAACAAAGCACCATGGCGCAGGCAGCATTAAAGTAGAGACTTAGAACTCTGCTACTGAATTTACAACATGTTCAAAAAATACAGTGTTTGATCTTACGCAACCTAATTTGAATGTATTGCAAACAAACTGTACAGAATCAGCAGACAAGCATAAAAAGAATAAAACACCATTCGCTCTTATCATCAAACTTCTTTAAGGTTGGCTAGCAGTAATACAGTTGGTTTCTGCCGCGCCCCTAAAAAATATTTGAATATGCATACATGCAGGATTAGGTCAAGTGCATGTCAGTGCATGTTCATGTGTGTTTGTGTCTTTGTTCATGGTGTTATATTAAAGTTAAGAAAGAGAGATAAGCAAAGGAGGCAGCTGAAAACAATAACCAGAGGATCACTGAACCCACGACTGTGAACTTTAATAACTTCACAGACCTCTGCTCTCACCCTGGCCAAGATACGTTTAATAATAGCTAGGCAGCATGAGATGTGGAATACACAGTAAACTTGTATCCTTCTGTATCAACTGTAATTCTTCGTTACACACCTAGACAGGATGGCATCCAATCATTAATATAGTTTGATATTTTCTTCTTCAAATCTATCACGACTCTATAGAAGAAACCTTTTTTTTGTGCAGTTACTATGGAAACCATAATTAGAGTCCAGCATGATGGCACTGTTTCCAATTAAAGCATGGCTCTGTACCAAATAGAGCAGTGCCAACTGGTTGCTGGATTTTATTATACATAATGGACAACACATTCGTCTAAGTTGGGTAGTTAGTGGTTATCCTGGAGAGTGAGTGAGTGAGTGAGTGAGTGAGTGAGTGAGTAAGAGAGAGATGGACCAAATTGAGAGTGTGCTAGTGGAAATGGAGCAGTCATCATGATAAACAATGTTCTTTTTTGAACACTGGCTTGGCTGATCTCCCACAGATGAGTGAACAGTTGAAAGGTTTTATTGGCCAAAGGGGACCCTGTCAGCTAATTAACATTCATTACATTATAGTCTATTATAATCCTGCTATCTTTTCAGTGATGGCATTTTCACAAACTTCTGGCAAGGGGCCTGCTAAAACTGAGTGCAGGCAAGGTTGACAAGGTTGTACACTCCTCGTGTACGCTCGTTTGTGGTGCTTACACTGCCTCATTGGGTGGCAAGCTATCAGGTGAGTCCGAAGATTTGTTGTAGTAGAGTAAGACAGCTGCTTTGTATAAAGTCGACAAACAGCCTCATCTTTGTTAGTTACTTTGCCATCCATGATGTAGAACCCAAAATACACACACTGCTTCTCATATTCTTTGGTGTCTTGATTGTCCGCTCAGGACAACTTTGCTAGTGTCCCCCATTTTCGTAGCAAATAAGACCAAAACTAGCTTAGTTTACAAATAGGCCAATAGGACAAGCTGACAGTGATAGATAGATTGATAAAAGAAAGATAGATTTAAAGTGCCCTCTGCTGGATCCCAATTACTTAAAACTTGTACCTTTTGAATTCGAACAGCTCATTATAGTTCGAACGAACATTTCAAATAAAAAGTGACAGGCCATTTACATTATGACATGAATGCTGACATGAAGCTCCTTACCCCCCACAATGGCTCTCATATTGCGCTTGCTTGAATGAATTCTCTGTATTTTTCCACTCAGCACATATAGATCCTTTGGTCATGCTCACAGCACAGCTTAAGAACATTTAATCGCTGAATCCATGTCACTGTTCCACTCAGTCACACATCCTATCCATCTTGCCCCACGTGCTAAGCAGGGGTAATTGGAACGACAGTGGAATTATGCCCATTAGAATAATTCATTTCCCCTGGCGGGCCAAATGAGAATGTATCAGCGTTATTAATAATGTGGTAGCCAGGTCCAAAAACAGCCTTCCGATGACAGAGATGGAGGAGGCCAGTCAAATTAAGCTGAGAAACTCACCACAGGCCTCAGGCTGCTGCTAGGCAATGCTGAACTGCACTTTACCAATGAGCAGGAACAGACTCCCAAAGATATAGTATATGGAGTATATAAAAAGAATAGGTAGATGCAAAACGTATTCACTTGTACTGAATTTGTGGAGTGCACCATGACACCGATGTATGAACTTGGATGTATTGATTCACTCCCAAAGATACAGCAGGCAATTCATCATTTCTATAGCAAGATATGTATTTCACACACAGCTATAAATCTTAGTCTGTAATTACCCACAGCAGGATTTGTTTTACTTCACCTAGAATACTTGCTCACAGAATATGTTCATTGTGTTTTCTGTTTGTGTGACAAAGAAAAACCTCCCTTGAATTTTTTAACCCTGACTCAACAGTCGCTTTTGATGTTTCCCATCTGTTTAAAAATGGCACGTCTGAATGGATAATGCATCTTATGTTCCATGTTTCTGCTTTCACCTGAGCTTAATGAGCAGGCATCCTTGGTATACAGTAACAATAGTTTATGACTTGAGCACATAACAATTGTTTTATTTAAAAGGGAGAAAATTACACAAAGACAGTTACAGGAGACACTTCCCACACACCCAATGCCTGTGTCACATAAGATAATGCACAATGAGCTGTGTAAAGTGGGAAGTTGAAACTTAACACAATGTTATGATCTACTATGTGACTGGCCACACCCATTGCGTATCACACTGGCCAACAGATGTTCCTGCCTGCACCAACAACAACACAAGACTGACCAATATATTATGTCATCATTCGTGGTGGCTGGCGTCTGCACACACTTGTTACAAAACAAAAAAAGCTGACATTTGTAAAAGGTCGCAGCCACTCAAATGAAATAAGTTATGGCACATTTTACTGCTGGAATTCTTCAATTATTCTGTTCGGTCATCATTGAAAGGCCAAGGACATGGATGTAACAATAAATATGTGTATGGCAGCATGTTTTGAGAGATTAGTTCCTAATTTTCATGTGAATGTCAGAGGACTAACAGAACACAGCATAATCCATTCATTGATATAAAAACCACTCAACTCAGGCACAAAAAACATTAGTAAAACAGTGACTGTGACAAAATCGACTAAAGACTTGTTGTGAATTTAAATGGTTTATCCAGCTTGGCTAGCTTTTACAGCTGTTCTCAGTTTGCCTTGGACCAATCCTTAAATGAAAGTCATTCATCTTCAAACACAGTGTGAACATCTATTCCTAATTTTCTCACAACACCATATGTATTTCTTGATACTTGATACACACAGAATTGAAAAATACAAGTTCAGTTATCTTCAATTATCCTGGAAATGAGCTGAGCCCATGTTGGTGATACAAATGGATTACAGAGTTTTTCTAATTTATTACTCTGATGTAGATCAGCATGTATATGCATTGTGTAAATCATCACATGCAAACTATTCAAACCAACAGTGGTCAAACATACGTGTTTCATATTTTCAGTAATCTGGTATTGTCACCAAACACCAAAATATGTTATAAAAGGTCAGTCTTGAAATTCAATAAGTAATTTGTTCATCCTCAAATCCTCTAGTGCAACTTGTTGTCAAACAGATGAAGCCTATCAGCTACACATTTACACCACAGAGGGTGACACTCACAGAAATGTCTGTTTATGGCTAATGCAGCAAATGAAGTACTTTACACATCAAGGTGATTCATCACGTTCATGCACAAATCCAAGCTGCTAAACTGCCAAACTATATTCAAGTGAAAGCTACCACAGTATAAACAGTATGACAAAATCGTCTCACAGTATGTCATCATCTCGCCAAACTTGTCATGTTTCATATGAGCACCTCACTACCATCATCATCATCATCATCATCATCATCATCATCATCATCATACAGTGAGCTTGAAATGCATGTTGTTCCCCTCTGGTAGAATATTGTGATTTTAGCCTGATACCAACCAGCTTAAAAACACTAATTATGTATTTAACCGCAAACACACAGCATCCCTACAACCAGAGCAGAGTATGTCAATTGTTTTTTTAAGTTGCACTGTCAATCAGCTGCCAGCCTGACACACACCTTAAAGATTAATTTAATGCTGATGCAAGTTCATCTCAGAATATGAACCTAGCAGTCCCTTTTGTAATTCATAAGTCCAGCAGAGCCACTTTGACACTTTTTGTTACCCCTTTTGTTGTTTATTCTACAACTGACACTTTTTACTAGATAACCCAGCTCTTATCTTTCCTTGATCTTTATTCAATACCCACTGCTACTCTGAGGTGGAAACCAGTATACAGTACACAAGCCATAGAAATGTACCGTAAAAAAACATGCAAGCTCTAAAAACGCCCTAAACAGACTGAGTGAGTGATGTTAAAAATGCAGTGAAAGGCTTCTGAAACTTAAAGCCATTAAAGTTTAATTACAGTTGCAGCCTCTAACCCTTTCATTTTAATGTTTGCTGCACTTTTATTCTTGACAGGCCTCATAAACATGACTGACGGGAATGGATTATTGTGGAATGGAATATTTACCACATCCTGTCATATCAGTGGGAAAAATGTTTGCATCCCTCTTAGTCATATTCACAGTCAAATAATGTCACCAATACTGCAACCTACTGGCTAAATAACACAGCACTACGCCGCTGTCGTTGGCAGTGAAACAAATAGGGTTACTAAACACTGAATGGTCATTTTCAGGCCACAAATCTGTCTTTCCTCTCGGACTACCCACTTGTGGTCCTCCACACAGTCTTAGACAAACCTCAGTGAGTGTAACATTTAGTTTTATGAATCTTCCAAGACACACGTAATGTTAATGAGAAATGTAACCAGTGTGTCACACTTCTTTATCTGATTAGCCACATAACAACAAGCTGCACAGGAACAAGTTGAAGAAGAGATCATAACAAAAGGCTGTTGGCACGGCGGCCATCACAACACAACAATGCACATAAATCAGAAAATAAAAAATACTTGGACTTACTGTTTGAAGGTCTACATGAGGATTAAGTCCACGGGGCAGTGACTTTTAGGTAGCCTATATATTATTGTAACAATGGCCTTTGATAAACATTTGTTTTCTGTTTTTACAACCAGCCTAAATTGTTATCTACCTAGTTCCAGTTGGAAGGTTACACACACTTAGTGAAACACATAGCAGAACAGATAAAAAAAATAAAAAAAGAAAAGTTCCTGCATTGTTTTTTAAGGCGTAGCATAATCCAGAAAGAGTCTTCTATCTAGTCAGAAAACGTTCCCCTGGTGCACAGAAAATGTTTATTTTAACCATTTTAGAAGTAGGCCTTGATTGATTGACACAAACAATTATGGAATGTGGACTAAAATGCAGCATTTCATTTCACTTCGTTTCAATTTCTGCTTAATACAAAAACAAAGCTAAAATGGCACAAAAGATGGGCTATTTATAGGTTATATGGGTTTGAAAAAGTACTATTATTGGGCAGTGTCCTTTTTGGCACACGTAATGCCTATCTTAAGCATGCTGAAACAGTCTAGTATAAGTATTTATTCATTACAGTTTAGCAGGTGTGTCTCCTTTTCTAGTACCTACCATTATGCTGACATCTATGGGTGTCAGCAAAATAATTGTGAATAAATAATATAATCTATAATTCACCATCAACTGTTAGTGGGTAATGGTTTTATCATCAAAATAATAGGCACACAGGCTATAATTCTTTCAGGATAAATCCATTCTTAGATTAAGAACCAACATTTTCAACACACCGTTTATCCTGATTTACACTGTAAATGCCTTTAATCCTGTAATATTATTACATGGATTATATTAAATTCTAACCTAATTTAAGCAAAAGAAAATTCCATCTGTGTTTGCAATAGTCATGAACAAAATGATGTCTGAATGACCACTGTTTATTAATACAAGGAAGCAATGCATTTAATTAAATTTTTCACAAAACATCTAATATTAGGTAACAATGATGTTGATGGGGGTTAATGGCAGAAGCTTAGGACAATAATAGATTGTTTATGCTCTCACAGTTTACCACAGTATATGAATCAGTCATGAGGTAATCAGAGGTTTTGACAGTTTGTTTGTTTGTTTGTTTAGATACTCTACCTATAACAAATGCTTTATTTAAAGTAGCATTTTATGTTGACACATTCAACGCTCAACATAACATCACAGACATCACAGAGCAAAACACCAAGCAGCATAGCCTAGTTTGATCTGTAGTGCTCCTTTCCTCAACAGTTTTAATGGATTTTATTGCAGATTGGGAACTGATGTAAACAACCACCCACCCCCTCGCTCTTGCAAATAGCAACCTGCCTTTTACTATCTCAGAACATGAAGCCAGAACCCTGCTCTGCCAAATATACACGATGGCTACAGGGCCAGTGTATTACAGCCACCCTCGAGCACTATGCTGATAAACTTACCCTAGCACTCACTACCATTTTTAATTTGGCACTACAGTCCTCAAAGGTTCCTGTTTGCTCTAAGCATAGGTTCTTATTTGAGTGCCTGAGGAAAAGTAATGTCACCTGTTTTAATGCCTACAGACATGCTGGTAAGTACAGTAAACATCTCTACAGTGTTGTACTACAGTTTGCATTAGCCATGTAGTTGTTACATTCAATTATTCTACATTATTATACTACATTATGAGTTTAGCACTATTGTTCTTGTTAGGTGCCTCCACACACTGCACTCACTATATGTTTACATATCATTGAGTCACTAACCAGAAAACAAGTTGATTGGTAACCGTTTCTCACTATCTGGAACTTTGGTTCCTCAATTAAGAGTGTGTTCGTCGCTTCTATACTTATTTGATATAGACATGGCCACCAGACCAAAATACTGGTACCTATAATCACCAACATTATAGATAGCTATTTACCATCTATTATTTAACATTTCAAAACAAGAATAATGAGGAAGGCAGAAAGCACGACTAGAGACATTTCTACTCCAACCTGTTTTCATCAGGCAGGAGGTGCAGCAGCAAGAAATACAGACCTTTTCGCTGTAGAGACAGCACCAACGGCATCTTAAAGCCATATGGACTTCAATTTGACACTTAGCTAAGTATTAACAATCAACATTGTTGCATAGTTATACAAATGATCTTGTATAACATTTTTATCAGCGTTGCACTTTAGCACAGACTAGAATCCTGTGCTGGTTTAGTATTACGTTATGGTGTTATTTACTGTTATTGTGATGTACAGTGTTTCTGCTTTGCCTGAATTGCACCAATATCAATCAACTTGGGCAACGTGATAATAAACTATCGAACTTGAACAGTGCACAAGTGAGTCAGTGAGGGAGCGAGAGAGTAAATGAGCAAACAAAAATGACAGATTATTCTGCCATTCAAGCTCTGAACGGTTGACAGAGATGTTAAGTGAACAATACTTTGCTTTTGCTTTACAGTACGTGTGTAGGTTTTGAATGCTTGTGTATATTTGTACGTGAGTGTGTGTGTGTGTATTCGTGTAGCAGGCTGTCAGGGCTGTCCTCCACTCCTAATGGTTTAATGGGCACCCTGTGGTGCCTCTCAAACCCCCTTGAGCGGGACACACTAAGAGTGTGAGGGAGCACAAAGGCGCAGCCATGTCTCCAAAGAGGAGTGTCTTTGTGACGAGGGGCCACTGCTGTGCTGACTGTTGCTGGCCTCATGGTGATTACCCTCCTCAGGGGGTCTGCATTGTGGGCCTTGAGACCCAGAACTTCACCTTTACATACCCCCCTGCCGTGCCTCAACAGGGAGCTGAAACGTACCCCTGTCGATCACACCACTTCGGTAGAGCAATCCGTCCAGCATTATACGCCACTTTCCCCAATCAACATGACTGTGCTTCACAACTCCAGTAGTCCCTTCCCTGCAGTACATGTATGCAAATATATCTAATATATAAATACATAAAAAAATTTAACAAGAATTAACACAATTGTGTTGGTAAAGCGTACATACATGCACGTGTCACATGTATAACAAAAATACCATTGTTTTTAACCATTTTCTCCTGGCTAGCTCCAAAAACAGTATCTGAACACTGCAACTTAAATAAAAAAAAGATAGATATACAAATACATACATAGATACACCCATACACCCATCTGCAAGCCCGTAAAATCTTTTCCCTGACCTACTTATGAGCAAATGCATATTTTATATGTAAAGCAATTTTAAATACATCAGGCTCACATGCAGAAAGCCAAGTACAGTATGCAGATCCAATCCCACATATTCTGCCCACCGGCTTCTGCATTCCACACCAAACACCATGTAAGAGGCTATAATTGTGTGTTCACTGTGTTCCTTAATAAAGCAACACAAGACCTAATATGCCTTTGAGAATCCTGGAGCCTGGAGCAGAAGAGCAGGTATCCCAGAGCCTGGCTTCAGGTCCAAGGCAATGGAGGCGAGTAGCTTAGCTCCTCTGATTGTACTGATCAGGGTCACACTGCGGGGGCTGGTCCCTAATGAATTGTTCAACACCCACCTTCAGATTTCGCTGTCATGGAGACTGTGTTCGACTCCTCACATTTTTTTTCAGTCTTGATATACTATATCTTGAGAATAATGTGTATGTCTGATGGAATTTTATGTTGATGTTACA
The DNA here is from genome assembly GCA_036023655.1 of Nannoperca australis. Taxonomy (NCBI): domain Eukaryota; kingdom Metazoa; phylum Chordata; class Actinopteri; order Centrarchiformes; family Percichthyidae; genus Nannoperca; species Nannoperca australis. Next base: position 81,827 of record JAVQJD010084733.1, on the reverse strand, counting down.
ACAAAGATGCATTTTACACTATGTATAATGTGTGAATGATGTATAACTGAACATGTTTTTTTGTTTACCTGTGTTTGGAGAGGTTCATTTTTAATACACTCACATCTCAAATTACACAAAACAAGGTGCCAGCCATCCTTCACTTCTATGGAGATGTATTACTACTAAGGTATATAGAATTAAATTCAACAATCCTACATGGTGAAGATTAAAGATTAAGTGGCAATGTTAAGGATGATGGACAGTGTTAAATGGATTTAGGTCCCTAAGGAACATGCTTGTCTTCATTTATTGGAAGAAAGATCAACCATGATGTGTGGGTTGTGTTTGAGATATGGATGAAGCAAGGTCAGTTTTTTTCTGGACAAACTCTGAAAATGACTAAAATCAAATTTCAGCTGTACCCTATCAGCATACAGGAGTAATTCACCTCCATATGTAGGCCACAGGGTGCATCTACCTCTCTCATCCAGTCATCATTCTCTGTTTCTCTGTTCATGCTAATGCTCATCCTCCAAACTCAAACTAGGATTAGATACCCAGTTATCGTAAGGACATGTTTAATTTAGCTATTAGTGATTGAGGATGCATCTGTGGTGTCTGGCTGTCCACCGCAATCAATAAGCTCTCTGAACAGTGTCTGGAAACAATGTTAGTGTAAAGGTCTGCTTGATGTGGAAATCAATGGCCAGAGTGTTTCAGGGAAAAATGCTGACGGCAAATTGGGAAATTTTGTTTTAACTTCTTGTTTCTTTAATTTATCAGGCAACGTGTTCTGTTTCTGGAGAAAGAGTGAAAGTGTTTACATTCTTTAGATTTGGTCCTGTGGTATATATCTGTACTAGATGATCTTTCATTTGGATGTGTTGACCTTTAATTTGATGACAGATTACTGTCCATCTGTCTATTCATCAATTTGATGCCACGTGTTTGTGTCTGGGGTGAGGTGGCAAGTAGCTGAGATGTCTTTCTCCCCAGTCACTTCTAGTTATTTCTGGAGGATTTACCCCATGGGCTCCTCCCAGTTGGACATGCCTAGAAAACCTCCACGGGATGACATGCAGAAGGGATGCCTATCAGATGACCTCCCCTTCAGCTGCTGCCTTTTAAAGTGAAAAGTATCTATTTGAAGCTTCTGCTGGCTACCTGAGCTCTTTCCCCTGTCCCTTAGGATGAGCCTGCTCACCTCCTTTCTTCACCAATCCGCTCCCAGACGCAAAAGGGACAATCTGCCGGACATCATTGCTGCAGATGTGTAGGTTGTGACTCTCATCATAGCCACTCCCACTGGTCACAGCTTGACGAAGACAGCAAACGTATATCTTGGTTGTCGGTCAATTTGATTTGCCTTGACTGGACTGGTGTCATATTACCCCTTCTTTCCTGCATCTCAGCAGCATCTCACTGGCTGTTTATGGCCATTCACTGTTGGCAGCAACAACAAGAGGGAGAAATAGTGAGTCGTAACAGAGAAAATGTAGTCTATTTCCCAATAACCCTCTCAGTTTCAATTAACGTCTTTCACGCTCAGCTGTGATTCCACTCTACAATAAGCATTCAGGCAAACATGTGATCTCTAAATAAGGGCTTGTTTAATGGAAATATTTAGACAGTCGTGTTCCTGCTCAGCCTCCATTTGAGCTCCCTGCTACACACAAGGTTTGTTGTCTACAGCATAATCAGCTTAGATTCTATAATGCAGAAAGATGAAATTTACAGTGAAGTGGGCACTTAAGCTGGGAACACACATACAAATATCTGTTTCACAAATCCCAATTGGACAGATAAATCCAGACATACACAGACAAAAAGGAGTTTGCACTTTATACAGCATGGGCAGGACTGACCATCAGAGGGCAGTCATATTTCTGCATGAAAATATCCTTTACACCTTAAATGGACAGAAATACAAAAATGAATGAGAGAATGTATAAGGTAACATCTCTCTCTATATATTATATATGTATATGTATTTACATTGGGTATGAATTGTGTGTGTTTGTGAGAGAGCAAGAGAGCACTAATTTCATGCAATGCGAGCACAGCTCACGATGTGTGCGAGCACATTGGCAAACAGAATATACTTCTGGTGCATTATGTAATTCTGGAGGAGTTCCCGCTGTAAAGCCAAGCATCCAATTCAGAGACTGCAAGGTACGCTGCTGCCTGCAGGAAAACTGCTATGAAATAATCATCACATTACAGCCACTGTGTTATTTCATGCTTTTCCTACTTTTTTTAAAGCTGTGCAAACTTGCCATCATGGGAGAGGTCAGAAGTGATTACGAAAAATGTTTGAGATTAGTATGCTTGTGTTTGTGTTTGTGAGTGTGTACATTAAAAGACATGCCTTCTGGATTTAGATTACACAGCTCTTCATGTGGAACTGTACACTGTCAGACCAGAGTCCTGAGAAAGATTAACAAAAAAATCTAAGAAATACAATATAATTTCATTCCACTTTGCATTTTATCCAATTCAGGTGCTGTAAGTATTGTAGCAATATGCAGTACAGTAACCAGAGTTTAAAATTGTAATTGCCAAACACCTTTTGTGTTGTGTAAATTGAATTCAGTTGATTTAGACCCATCCCTTTGTCTGGAGACAACGATTAGAACAGTTCATAATTAGAGGTTTGGAGCATTTGACTATGTGATAAATACACACAGGGAGAAAGGAAATTGAATTGTTACAGCTAAGCCATTGTTAAAGTCCTATCACAGGTTTTCCACAGCTTCAATGGTAGTCTTTAACCATGAAGCTGGATAAGGGGAAAGAGGAGAAAGATAAAGAGAGGGAGAGAGAGAGAGAGAGATGAAGCTGGAGGGAAAACAGTAATACATATACATACAGAGTATGTCAAGAAGACAAGCAAAACAGAGAGAAAAGGGAGTCATTTGACATCCTAGCAAACAGAAACAAAGAGAGTGCAACAAAACAAAGCCAGGCAGCATGTAGCCTCGTTATTTTGCAAGGAGTTACTTAATATTTTATTAAGTTGTTAAGTTGTTGTGCAGAATGTCCAAGTGGGATGAACACAAACAGTTCTTATGGGTAGAAATCTGATGGTGCTTAACTAACAGCCTTGAAACATACTTTTGATGGTTAGACACCAATGGCTGCAATAAAGCATACTTTACAAACAGTATTTTTTCACAGCTGGGAATTCTTAGATTATCAGGTCAGGCATCATATTGAGCACACTGTGATAAGTTAAAATAATACTTTTATTGTTGAGGGTGAGCAAAGTTCTGAAGACTCTGTTCCCAGTTCATGAAAAAAATCCTGTCTCCTGCATATATCTGAGGGTGGATATTATGAAGAATTCTCCATATGACTCGGCCTATTAAAGGGCTTCCTAACAAAAGAGCTGAGTGTCTATCTCCTGTGTGGCTTTGCAGAAAACATGTAATGAGGTGCATCCAGGTGCAGAGGGGACCCATGGCATTCAGGCCTCCCTGGGGTGTTGAGGCAGATGAATTTCTATTAATGATCACACACAACAGCCTTCTGCTGCCTAATGGCACTGGAGAGATGACTTGCAGATGGCCACCCCTCTAATTGGTAGCAAATTTGAGCCTCGCCCTCTGTAACTGCAGAAAAGAATATCCCTGTCTTTGTGACTGATTGCAGAAGTTTTACTCTACTTTCAGGAAAAGTTAATGTGGGAAAGGTCTCCAACATCCACCATTAAATCAGGTTATCTCTTTCTGTACTGCAGTGCTCTACTAGCCAAGTTTTGTGTTCAAAAACATCACTTCCAATGCACAAGTTAACATAAATACTTGTGACACTTGCCATATGGCTGCATACCCACTGCACCATATGTTGTGCGCAGCGGCAGAACAGAGAAGATGAAAAAGGATGGAAAAAAGGGTCAGCTGTGGAAGGAACAGTACAGTAAGTAAGTGTCAAAAACTGTGTGGATCTGCTGCAGACCTGCCTGGGTTATGTAATGGATGAGCCTGGTCTGTGAAGCCTCTGCTGTTATCATTAATTCATGTCACCCGGTACTACATGCCCAGGAGCTGAGGAGCCACCGTGGGAGACACTGAGAAGGAGGCTGTTCCTCTGGGAGGATCAGGCGACAGAGAGGATGGAGGGATGGAGGGGAGAGTGGGAGATTGAAACCTGGGTGTGGTCAGACAGAAAATGTTCCAACGGCCAAGAGACAGACAGATACAAACCACGATTAACAGAAATGTGGCAAGAAAGTCTTGAAAGTAATAATACCTGAATGGGAGCATGGTGTTATAGATGATTAGTAGTGTTCTTGCAAATAATCAACTGAGAGTTTACCTCTACCCTTTATGGATTTGTCACACTGTTAAAATCAGCCCATGCAAAAGAATAACATGACATTATGTGGATGACCTTAAACCTTTTGTTCTTTTCTGCTGTGGTGTGCTAAATATCTAATAACATGTCTAATGTTCTGTGACTAAAAGGGAAAATGTTGTAAAATGAGTTTAATGGTTTGATACTTTTGTTACTAGGTGTTGCAGACTTATCATGAATGCCACTTTTTCTTCATGCTGAAAGGGACAACTACTAAGTGTAAAAACAGGTTACTTATTTACTTCTTATAAACAAAAGCAATACATTTAAGTATTATAAGTGAATATTATAAACCAGTTACAGTATACAGTTTTGGATTCTGTATGTTTTTACCTGCTTTACCCTTGCACACAGTAACAATTTTATTTGGAACGAGGTTGCCATTGGTTACTGCCGAACATGTTGGCAGAGAGGCAACAACACAAATATGCTGCGTCGCCACTACTGCAACCACAAACATGTATAAGTGCATGCTCAGACACATATAAAATCTACCAGCTAAATATCAAAGGCACCGACTTTTAGCCACAGGATAAGAGGCAGGACAGTGAAGACATCAGTAGGATTGTATTGCATCCAACACCATTAATAGTAACCATGTATACTATAGCCTTGAATCCAATTTAAATTCCATGTATTTCCACCAGCATTGTAACTGCATTGATCTACTGTATTTATATGTTCAAATGTGATTGCTTGGATTTAACCTCATAGTTATTGACTTTAAACAAAAAGCTACCCTCTGTTCAAGTATCCTACTTTAGTTGCAGCAATATGGATGGAGATTAATGGCACTGTAGCTGACATTATAAACCTTTTAGGTTCCACAGGGGATGCACCAGGGGTCTGTGTCAGTGCTGTCCGCTCCTCTGTGACACATCAGAGGGCAGTGGTTCTCTTCTCTCCCTCCATCTGGCCCACTAAGCTGCTGTAGCACCAATAAGCCTTTGGTCGCAGAGTTTTACAGTTAGCAGAGGGGGCATAAAATGCTTGACTTCCTTCCGCACAGATTGGTATTCGCTTTCTTTCTGTCTCATTGCTTCCTTCATGTGATTTACAAGCCCAGTCATGTCACCCATGGCCTTAACCCCAACCTAACCTCTGACAGCACTTAACCCCAACCTCACTGCTCCCAAGAGGACACAGCATCATAATCAGACACAGTTAGGCCTATAAACACGACTCCTGGAGGAGCAAATGTGTCATAAACGTTGCAATGTGTAAAAGTCTAAAGCCATGACATTTACCTTCTTTCTGCTCTATATCATGTAACAAACTTTGTTTAAATAGCTTGTATTCACATTTTTTCACACAGTATAAACATGTGGCTTTTTTCACACAAAGCAAAGACAAATTCTCTCCCACAACAGCATCACAGGCTCATTTTTACTTCAGCCAGATGGCAGGTGGCTAAGCTAGATGGGAACATTATTGCCATCAATCAATAGAGAGTAAACAAAAATTCACCACTGCTCCACAAAGAATTCAGAAAACTCAGGCCAGGAAATCAATAGAGAACCTGATTTATTTATTTATATTTTTTTTACTTTTTGTGTGTTTTTAAATATGCATAGCTGGGCTTGATAAGATATGTGTGATTTGTCAATATTCGTCAAGTTCACATCTTTGCTTTATTTAAGTACAGCTGTGTGAATTTTAAGTTCTCTTGTGAGTTTTGCTCAAATGAAGACTTATCTCTGTATTCTAATTAGAATCATCGGCCCATTTATTTATTAGCTGTGTATTAATGCAGTCAGATTACAGAATGATCATCATTAGATAGTTTTAGTGTCACCCTGTAACACGATACTATCTATTCACCTTTCAAAGAATATAAAGAAATCTGAATTTGAAGTTTGTGTCTCTGATCTATTGTACAGCCAGTATCATCACAGGCTGGGATGGAGTACTAGATAATTATCATCAGTACAGTATCTCTGTTCCTTCCTGTCTTCTCTCCCATATTCAGATTCTGGTTATGTAATCACAGCATGCCCGGTCTGTGGAGGCTGATAGCGTTGGATGTCAGGCTGTGAATATAGATCTCTTTTATAAACCTGAAAGATTCTGTGAGTTGCCCTGGGCTAAGGCCAGGGCAATGGGTCAAAACAACTTCTGCTGACATTGACAGTGAAAGAGAAAAAGCAGGAGTCAAACTTCCTTTAATGAACAATGTGAATGATTTTGTTGGACAAGATAGACTTTCAGAGTCTTGTAAGGATTGTGTGGGAACATGTCTTTTTGAAAGCAGTGCAGTACAGTGGGTAGCAATGGGTGGGTGGGTTCCTGTTGAGGAGCAACCGGTATGATGCTACAGAACTTTTCATCTTACACCAGGGCAAAATGAATAGTGACACAGGAGAAATGAAGATAGTGTACATGCAGAAGATGCTGAACCCCTGGTTGCTTGCAGTTAACCTTACATGGTAGATAGACTAAGTCCATACTGGTATTATAGCCAACAAATCATTTGTGTGCACATTAGTGTGGGTTTGCACATGCAGGCACAACTTTTTCTCATGTTTTGCCAAACTGAAAAGAAAAAGAGTTATGATATGTATTGTAACTAAAAAGTCTCTTTCTTAAGAGTAATTCTGGGAAGAGTTGTTGTGGCGCAACTAATAGAGTTATTTAAAAGTCAGCCAAGTTTTGATTAGTTGCTGTAACCTTCGGAAGAGCAAGACCGTGAATGTAGGAGAACCAAGCCATTCACTTGCTTTTTCTTTAAAGAGCCTACATCCCTAAAATCACAAACACTAATTTTATTCATATTAAGCATGAACCCAGAAGAACGATAAAGCCACTTCGAAGTCAGCTGAGATGACCCTCTGTTTAGTAGTACTAGTTGTATTATACCTATACTAGACCACCTTGTCTTATCTTGTGATAGTCTCTGGGCTTAACCCTGGTCAATCGACTACTGACGCCAGATACTCCAGTGTTAATGCCCTCGTGGTCCAGCTAATCTCACTTTACACTGGCATTTGAAGTGGGAAAATTCCCTAGGGGCATGTTTCTTTTAACAGCTCCATTTCTCCTCCACTGGCTCAGTACACCAGTCCTTGTTCTCCTCCTCCTCAGCCACATCCCATCATCTCATTTTTGCACCAACTTCCTGATTTTGCTTGGCCCCTATTTCCTTTTTGATGCATTAGGCGTTAGTGCTTTCACAAAGTGGCTCCAGAGGTTAGTGGAAATGTTCCCTGTAGAGTTACGGCCTATCAGGCTGAACCATTTCACACAGAAGAGTCAATAACCAGTCACATGTGATAAGACACAAGAGCAAGTAAAGGCACTTTGGGACTATATGGCTTTAAGGCTCCGTGCTGATGGCTCAAGCCTCTGTTCAGTTCAAGTGGGGAAGATAATAAGAGACAGTACAACAGACTAGCATAAGCCAATTTTGTTATTATTTCCTGCGCTTCCTCTTATATATATAAGAATATTATATTTATCAAATATATTTTACACAAATGTTTCCGCCTGTTTATTTGTAGTCATTGCTCAGGAAGATATTAGTGCAGTGAGATAATGAGGGGACAGAGGTGCAAGTTGTAACATTCCCATGAGACTCATGTCATAACATGTTTGCTTGCAATCTGTCATTGTTACATGGGCATAAAAAATTATCCAGGTGCCACAAAAGAACCTGTGCTGTTTGTCGTCTGATGACAACAAAAATACTGTGGATATAAATACATCAAGGAGATAGAAGGAATTAATTATGGCCCCTGTGACACCTTACTCATTTTTGATTTTTCTGTGGGTTGCATTTTATGAGCAATGCTGCCACCTGCTGAAATAAACAAGGAAGTGATTTAATTTGAAACAGTCTTTACATGTAAACAAAGGGAAATGTGTGGCATCTTTGTGGATTTAAAGAAAAAGTGCAAAGCTATTAGGCATATAAATGCAGAAAAACTGCTTAGAATAAATGTAAACTGTTAAATGTATGATGAAATATGAGGTGTCTTATCTCACCTGCTACAGATTACATTTGCAGAGTAAGACATGGGATCAACACCGAGCTGGCATCTGAAAGACACGTCTCTACTCACACCACACAGCTGTCACATCTCACTAGGATCAAAACAAACAGAAAGAAAGGTTTCTCTTTCAACTGTTCCAGTTGGGTTGAGTAAAAGCTTTCATTCTGCAGTTAAGTTTCTATTTGAGGAATGTTAAGTGCCAAGTCAAGTTTGAAATGTTCAATTACACCACCTCACAGACTGGCATTGAACAGTGTAAGCTAAAAATATAGTTTGTAAATTTGGTGTCACTTCATAACACTTTGTCTCCTCTCCTCTTCCCTCTTCCCTCTTCCCTCTCCTCATCTACCCCTCTAACCTCTTAAGTGTGCAGCACTAACTTCATTTTCCCATACTCCCCAGTGAGAACTAAACTCCATACTGGATAGCTTTACTCTGGGATGAGCACAAAGAAAGTAAGGCTCTTTGATGTAGCAAATGCAATACAGCAAAGGGCGGTAAGACACGCCCTACTAGCCACACTGAGGGTCAGGCTATTTCCTTCCATCACTCAGACCTCGTGTCTCCATAGACCCATAAACAGACAGTCTAATCCACCAGGTTTTAAATGGCTGTATTTCAGTGCAAAAACCAAGGAAGGGCAATGGAGATTCAGATGCAACACTGCTCTTAGACCTTTAACAGTTTGCATGCAGGCTATACTAAGAGTTTGCACTAAGATTAGTCATGTCTTAGACTGCATCCTTCTTTCTGGCTGGGCTGGGTTTTCTATGGGATGCTGCAGAAAGGGGTGGGGTGGGGGGGTTGAGGGGGGAAGAAAGATCAGCTTAACTGTCCTACCTCTTATCCTCTCTTACTAACCTACATTAAATTAAATGAGTGCAGGGCCAGCTCTTGATATGTGTGAAAACCCTGGGAGATTACACAGTGTTAATTAATAAGAGTAGCTGAGATTACAAAATGCTTGAATATGTGTGTGTGTGTGTGTGTGTGTGTGTGTGTGTGTATGTGTGTGTGTGGCCCCCAAGCTCACAGGAGCTCGTCAGCTGGACATACCCCCTACTGACTGTGCTCCCTACTGGGAAATGTCTCGCCAAAGTCTTTATTTGAAATGTTTCCTTCTATTCTGTATCTTGGCTCCTTTGGCCAAATTAACACAATGTCACTTTTGTAGATACCTTGATATAAATTGTAGGATTCAATTCTAAACCCCAGACACGTGCCACTTGGTACAGTGCATGTTTATGCTTATAAAACATTTTGTTTTGTTTGAAATTAACTTTTATGAGTGACACAAAGCTACAGTAGATTAGCTTTTATTCTCTCCATAGATGTTGTCTTCTTCTTTTGCTTTCATCCTTTATTTTAGAACACATGTTGTTAGGCAGCATTCATCAGAGTAGAATTAAGGTTTATAATTAAAACATGAGGTATGTAGTGACAGCTTAAGATCAAATGTATTGATCCTGACAGAAAAGCATTCGCACTGACTATTTCAACACTGATACTAACTCTAAATCCTTTCCAGATGAGTAAATACAGCATTTATTATACAACAGGGCAAATTGAAACATACAGACAGACGTGCACACACTTGAAAAAGGAATTGCAATAACACAGGAAGCCACATAATGAAGATCACTTCATTCTGTCTGAATCCAGATGTAATGGATGTGCTCACGGATCTCAGGGAAGGAAGGCAGGATGTGAACAGCGAGACGTCAAGACTTTCATGTCATCCCTTTCTCACTGTGATCCAACATTTCATCAGCTGTGCCCTCAACACACTGTTTTCACCTCAGATCTACTCTGCACCTCACATCAGGTCAATGCATGCATGGGAGCGGATCATAGTGTTGAATGGGAGCTGTTGCTGTTACACTGGAGCTCCCTCTAGTGGACAAACTGTGGTCCCTGCAAACAAGCTGGTGTGATTGCCATTAATCCTACATTGTTTTTATTGTTTAAAGAAATGCATTGAATGACCTGTAAGGTCACATAACATAATCTTTTTTGTTTTTGTTTTCACCTCTCACTCTTAACAACTAAACTATTTACAACAGCACCCTGCTTCAGTAGGCTAGCATCCATTATGAGGCAGGGATTAAAAACAAGGTCCGGGGTTGGTAGACAGGACTCCTATGAGAGGGTTAACGTTTCTATGTGACTTAAATTTTTGACCAAACTGGACTCATTAGGACATTCCATCTTTGACTAGATGACAAGTACAGGCAAAGTGTGATGAAAAATAAAGTTTGGATATCCCATTTGAAAAGGACACAAAAGGACAGGGGTGGCTTCCCCCAATTTGATCCCTGCTTTTGTTCATGTTTCGAACAATTGTTTTCCACACTGCTGTGCTGTTTGATAGATAACTGGCACCAGTTTGTTTTTTTAGGAGATAAATCACATGCTTAACATCTTCGGAATCCAAGTCTGGCCCTCTCTGCTCATCAGACTCCATCGTTAATTACATAATGGGATGAATTAATTGACTCTATTAATCCAGGTGACCATCTGTTGGCCAGTCTCAGTCCAGACAGTGTCCGGTGATAGTGTAAGCCAGTCCTCATCCAACCTTTCGTGCCAAGCATCATGGCCAATCCATTATACTGTAGTAGACCTGTCTTGACAGACAGTCCTTTAAATCATTGAGTGGTCCATCTGATATGCTTTCATCTCTCTCTCCTTTGGCTGATTTGAAGGAAACTGGAAGGGTAAAAGTGTGTTTTGCAATGGCTTATTTTGAGATGGGTGTCAAAAAGAGAGTGGCTGAGTGTACATACGTACTCCCCTGTAGAATTTTTTTTATCGCAGCTCAGCTGTCACACCGTAAAAGGCAAGGAACAAAGCACCAGCTTTGTGTCATGTCATTTCTGAATAGACAAAGTAAGCAGTGATTTTTTTCTTCTTCTGGAAACTCTTTATTTCTCTCTCTCTTCTCTCTCACCCTAGGGGCCTCAAGCTGCTATAAACTTTAACACATAGTGTTCAAATAGGAGCAGCTTAGAGCTCTGCGCACACACTTGGCAAGCTGGGAACAAAGACCTACCTCCACCCTCTCTCCTGCCTTTCAACTTGAAATCAGCTACCTTAGCACCTACCAATAAAAACACACTGGATTTAAATGAAGTGTCTTATTCTTTTTCAGTAAATCCGAATGTCCAAATAATTTTAAATACATACAGACATTTACTGGAGCAAAGACATATCATAAAATGTCCATTGGTGTTGGATAAAAACAAGATGCTGCCCCCTAATAGCTGTTATTTGAAGAGGCAACTTGCCAAGAACACTCTCAAGCTAGTCCCTAATGATACCAGTCCACAGAGAAAGGATTAGTGGGGTTTTGGTGTAAATATAACACACTTCCTGTTTACTCTGAGCACAAGCTACTTGAGCCTGTCTCTAGGTTGATAATGTCTCAGGGTGGAACCAACATCCTTGACACAAAGATGTTGTTCTTTCATTTGAAACTGAGTGGCACAGTGACCTGGGTGTAAATGATCATCTTAATGACATACATTTGAATTAAACATAAATCAATCAAATATACATGAAAGAAAATTGTGATGTCTACATTGGAGTCACTCCACCGAATAACCAGATCTATCTGCTTATGAAGTAAGATCTCACATCAGTGACCAACATGATTTTACATCCTGTCCAGCAGAGGGCGGCACACAGCCTCTCTGAGAGCCTCAGCTTGCAGACTTATTTTCAGTTTAAGACAATTAAAAAGCTGCTTATACTGTAAAATCAGGCTATTTACCTAAGATTTGAAAAGAACCTGTAAGGACTCTTTTGCTTTGTAGGCCACATGCCATTTCCATTTCTGCTTGCATTGCCCATGTCCTTCTTATTTTGTGCTTAGAGTGATAATAAGGAACGTTAGGCAAAGCATTTAAGAAAACTGGTGATTTTGTGGTTTACGTCACCTCTGTGGCTCTGTAAGCTGCAGGCAGCACTGAATGTGAAGGTTATGGCACCGAACACAAGCTAGTATGCAAGCCTATGCTTTGCTGAGTTTTTTTTTTCACTAAATAAATCCTTTTCTTTTAGGGCTATAATGAGCAGGAGGCATATTAAACTCTAAAGAGGAGGGAGAATAGAAATGAGATGGTAGAAGCGAGGGAAGAGAAGAGAGACTTGATAGTTTGTGCCAGATCTGTGGTACAGGCAGAGGGAAAGAGGGAGAGAGTGCTCCTCTAGTCTTATCCCTATTTGAAACAGATGCTGTTTATAACCCAAAACCTTAATGGGGAGCTCTGGTCTGGTGCTAGCCTATGATCACGTTCCAGCCTAGCTCCAGCGCCCATCTTTTTTTCTTGTATGGGGAAAAATGCCACAGGAAAAAAATATATATCTGCTCTCCCTCTCTTGTACCATCGGCAGCTCCTCTGTGAAGCCCTAGATTTATCCAATCAAACCAAGCTCTCTGTGCTCACTTCAAATAGCCACCCCCCCTGACTTTAGCCCTGCACTAAAAGGAGCCCTCATCTTTCCTCTGACCACACAGCAATATGACCAAAGACATGCTTATTATTTTATAGACTGTGATCTCCGAGCACATGTAAAAGCATAACCTAAAAGTGTGGATTTTCGGGTTACACATGAACCCTTAATAAAACCGCACCCGCCTGGCTGGCACTGCATTTCAATGAGGACATCAGACATATACCAGGTTATATGTGCATGAGACAGCTGTTGGTATTGCTGCTGTGTGCATGCCCCAATGTTTTGCATAAAGCAAATTTTTTTATTGACGCGCCCCACTAAAAACCAATTCAAGATTCATTTTGATTTCATGAACCTTTTAATCTACTTCTTCCTGGCGAGTGCATGAGATCAAAGAGGGAGCCGACCACATCTCATCATGCAAGAAATAACATAATATCTATTCCATTACGGAAAAACATTGCCAAGATTACAACAGATTATTACTCATATATATGCTATTTCAAGCAGAGAATTAACTAGTATTTAATTTTTTCCCCACTGGTCACAGTAATAAAGTAGAATTTCAATTTTGGAATGCACACGTGAAGCACACCAGGATGAGGAAATCAAAAAAGCTCAATGAATGTATGAACACATCATCATTTGTCTTCACTACAGCTAATCTTGATAGAATATGTCAAACTTGTGTAGTGTATCTTTTCCTCTTGTGTCTTGTGCTTTTAGTTTTATTGTATTTTTGTTTGTTTGCATTCTGTAATGCATCGTTTTGAATTACATTTTGATTATTAGAATCTTAACAAAGCCTGGTTCTCGGTAACGTGTGAGATTTGCTTTACTAGACATGACATTACTGACATTGACCACAGACATTGAAGACTGCAGCACCACCACTGTCGCTCAACATAAAAGGTATGGTAAAATATTTCATCCAACATGCACCTCACAGTATTAATGAAGCCTTATGGTTTGTGTGTTATATGATACTGCAATGGAAAAGTTGCCTCAGTCTGTGCTAGACCCTGTGCAGGGTCAGAATGAACATGGGGTTCCAAACATGAGCTGAGCTGGACTTCAACCTGACACACTGCAAATGCGCTCCACACAACAAAAAAAATGGCATATGTACTTCTGATTTAAAGCAAACACTAAAAGAAAATGGGGCATTGGGAAAATTATACAATTATTTCTTGGCTTTAACATAAAACACCTCCCTTTCAAATAAAAAGTACACTTTGCTAATATAGTTATTTTGCAGGCTTTGAATTATTTGCTTACAGTTGTGTAGGAGCCTGAATTCTTCTGGGGCTCTGTTAAGGGGGGGGGGGGGGGGTGGGGGGGGCGGTGCTACGCTGAATTACTTGACTGCAATTGTGAAATAAAAGATCTAAACAACATCTTGCGGTTTAGCCTATTTGTTGTGACAGAAAAAGAGACACGGACATGGAAGTAGATTGTAGCAGTATTGATGTAAACTTCGTTCTTTATAGAAAGAATTCCTGTGTCATTGTTGTGTGCTGTGTGAGGTTTAAGAGGTATTTTAAGGTCATGTCATTTTTTCTTGTTTGTCTGTTTGAGTAGAGAGGCACTGGAGCACAAACTGTGTGATTATCTCGCTATAATTAAACATCAGTGTTGATAAATCTGATTTTTAAAATGCTTACTGATTCAACCTTTTTACTTTCAAATTTCTTATTGTTCATTTTCAGACATTTTTAAACTATCAAAAAACTGCTCCGTTCAAACATTTTGACACCTCCTCCCCATAATTTACAATATAATTGACTGTTTTTGCCCATGCATTAGACTGGGATCACAGGCCCCCGAGGTTCAGACATCTCTTTTCTCAGCACAGATCAAATGGAGCCAGCTAACCAACGCATTGAATTCCCTCGCAAGGAAAATTGGGCTGCATAAATATGGATTTTAATCACTGCCCAGTATTTATCTTTCTTCTCCACTCATCTTTTGATGTTGCAACATTTTCAGGCTAAAATATGAGTAATATCTTAATCAGGGTATGACAGGAAAAGCAGTGTATTTCTACTATTTCCTTTAATTGTTGTTTCGCTGGGATAGAGATCATCATTTTTTTAATTAGTTACATTAACACAGAGTTTCTTGATTTTGGCTTAATACTGGGGAACTAGCTGCTAGAAGGAAAGGAAAACCAAGAATCTACAGCCAAATGTCTGTGATTGACTTTTCTCATGGACCCAGAGCACAGACAAAGACTCAAAAGGGGGTCCAAGTGGGAAAGGCCTAAAAAATGTGCCCAGCAAGCTCCTTCAGTATTTTCCAGCCGCCTTTTGTGGCCACAGCCACATTTCTTGAATTGTCAGTGACTCTCCGGCACCATCTATACACATCAGTCACAGGGGCTGTCTTATTTATTTTATCTGTTGTTCCTCCTCTTTCTCTTTGTTTTTGTTTCTTTTCTTACTGTCAGGTATTTAAGCAGCCTGCCGGTTTTATAGAGCCTGCTGAATAGTCTTGATGGACCAGAGACTCAATGGACAGCATGTGACCCATCTGACCAAAGCTCTTTTATGTACCGCCTTCTCTTTGTTGTTTTGTTTTTGTTTGTCTGTGAGAAAAGAGAGAAAAGACCACTTCATTGGGTAGGAGGTTACCAACTTGCTCTGTTAAGGCATTGGGGATTTCATTAGCCACAGTCAAACAAGGCAATAAATAATAACTTGTGACCTTTGAAGTCTTACAGACTGAGAAGTGAGAGAGTGAGCTTCACTCTGGCAAGTCTAAATCAAAGCTGACAAAGACACTCCTCTAGCCTGTTGAAATTGTTTGCTGGGCAAAAGGCAAACCTGCTATTTTTATGATTTTATCATAATCTCACCCTGCTCATTGCTTTTTCCCCCCTCAATGATTGCAGGCAATCACGTCAAAGCAATCTCTCGTTTGGCTATGTTGGCCAGTGTGGCAGGGTGGAGCAGAGGAGTAAAACAAGGTTCATTGTGAAGTGTGCGAGAAATGGTGCCTTCACGCTCCAGTACACACGTTTGCTCAGGGGTGATTAACTGCCCCCCAAAGAGGAAATGCTGTATTACTTTAGCTACTGTGTTTCCAAGAGGGGAGTGTTATGCTGAGTAGGGTTTTAGAATGAGAAGTTCGACCTGAGACTGAGCCCGGCGGATTTTATTCAAAAGTACCAAAAGTGCACCGTCGCCCCACTTATGCAATTGCTTTCCAATTAAAGACCATTGATTTGTTTTGTTTGGTTTTGTTTTAAATCTGCTGGGGCTAAATGCGACGGCTGTTTAATTAAAGATTAAGAGAGCACAACCCCCCATCAGACCGAAATTTCATTGGGTCCTAAATTTGCGTGACCTGGCCAGGATGGGGCTTTTGCTGAGTTGCCCCATACAATGGCCTTAGGGAATTCCCTGTCTCTGGGCTCCAACTGAGTCCCCCCACACCCACTCCCAAAGTCCTGAGGTCCCCTGCAACTTTGCACCACTTCCTGTAATCATCCCCACATGTGGTGGTGGCATTTAGCCTCTTCTACCATGGCACACGTCATTAGGCCGAGCTTTAAGCAGGTCTACCTTGCTCCAGGCCAAAGGGGAAACTTTCTTTATGGAGGTAGGGGGTAAAGGGGGTGGTCGGAGGTGGGGGTTAATGAACCACCGACTGAATCATACCACCTAGAGAGGTTTTGACATGCTGAGGTAGCAGTAGCAGCCTACACATCGGCCAGCAGTAGCTCTTGTCCAGCTTTGGGGCTGGATTCACGTGAAGGGAGTGTCTGTAGGAGTGTTGGGTGGCAAAGGTCAAGCCAGAGAAAGCTGTAAATCCCAGAAGGGGACCTGCCTAAAGGTCAGCCAGTCATGGCGATTAGAGGAGCCATCTACAAGATGCGAGAGAATCGGGGGTGGCACAGAAAAATCCTGGACCCCTGTGTTCGAGGACAGACACTATTATTTTTCAAAAAGCTGCTTTGACGACATGCATGGTTTATATTTCAGGATAATAGAGAGAACTTCCTCAAAAGAGAAAGGAGCACTTAAGCAAACATATGAATAACATGCAACAATATCACAATGAATGTTTGACTTGTTGTTTGTTTGTGTCTGTATGTGCATATGTCATTTTTGCTATACATACATGGTATGGTAGGGGCTTAGTGTGGTTTGTCATTTGGTTTATTTGCTTCAAAAATTCAGTGTGATCTAATTCTACATTTTGCCTTCGGTTGTATGATACCCTAGTTGCTATGTAGTTCTGTCCTAGTCCCTTCTGGGTTGATTACTAACTAAGTATTGTATGTTTGTCCTACAGCATCAGCACAAATTGTAACACTGCTCCTTCTGGGGAAAAAAAAACCTGGGGAAAATGCTTCTTTATTAGCAAATAATCAAAAAAATGTACAGTAAAAAGTGGATTAGATAATTGAGTGGATTATGTATTTGTGTAATTCAGGTGTTTATTTTACAGTTGAAGATGTTGCCTGAAGAAACTGGGTACAATGTGTGTTCACTCTAAGAAAATGTAAAAATTGACTGCCATTGACAAGCTTACAAAAAATACTTAAATTAGGAAGTGTTTATGTTTGCAAATGTCTTACGTTGAGCCTGCAGTTGTTGTTTGTAGATACAAACAATACACAGCTTTCATACTGCTGTGTGTAATTCTTTGCTGTTGCATGTGCAGCTGGCCAGTGAGACAGACCATTGTCTCTCAGCAAACACTTAAAAACTCATCTCCCTCATTTATGCCGTACTGTATTTCAGGCATTTCTCTGCGCTCCGGAAACTCACTGCTGTGGTGCTGCACACAATACTCATCAATCTGAGTTTCGGTTCTCCGCTATTGTTGACTTATTCCAAGTCCATCAATGCTCACGAGAGATTCAGTCTGTGTCTCGTTTTTCAGTTTTTTTCCATTGTAACGATCAATTTGATGAAGATTCTATCAATACATTTACAAAAGAGGGATGGTTTGGATTGTGCACTGCTCTCTAAATACAACTGAACGTTCTAGTTTACGATTGAACCAAAATGCAGGACCCACACTTACCTTTTCAATAACCTGGATCCAAGCCGTGCAGTTATATTTAATTTTTTATTTTAACCCTAATGTTCTTGTGTCTGTCGCATCTCAAAAAACATCATTACCATTACTTTATCAGTTTAATACTTCATGACATAAATAGATATAAATTAATTAAGCAAAGAAAATGATGCATTACTTCTTCGCAGATACCCCCAACTATAAAACATGGTTAAAAACAACAAACATTGGATTTTACATGTATGCAAAACATAAAATATGTCTATATTTGGTTTAATAATAATGCTTTATTGTAATTTCTGTATTTAGTCACCATCATCAAATGCACAAGTTCAGTTTGTGACTAAAGGAAAGGGTTACCAGTTCAATACTTTTCTGCATATTGGGTTTTAAAAAGAAAAAAAAGTTTAGTTATTATTATGTGCACACATACAGAGGAAGAATGAAGAGGTAGAGCCAATGTAAACAAAATGATGATTCGATGATGATCTTTCATCATAACAGATTTCTGTAATACACCGTGTTACCAGGGAAAATACTTCAGTTATGAGTAGGGAACTTGTTATTTATATTTTATATCAACATAAGAGACAAACACAGCAGAGAGTCTACTGATATCAGCATTTTATGATAATACAATTCTCATTAAGGGAGAGGTGTCTGGTGCATGATTTTGGATATGAACATTTCTCTGAATGAAACACACTTTGAGGTGTAGTATTTGTCTTTGTCCACACAATAGCTGTGAGTTGTTCATCCCCTATCTAGGAAGCTTTTGCTCCTCTTCAAACTCACACCATGACCTCATTCACCTCTGGACAAGTTAACTATGCCCCCCACTCACCCTTCGCCCAAACAGAGGGAGGATGAGTGGTGCACCACTTAAAACAAGCTGGCCGAAATAGAGGCGTAGCCTACACCACCCCACATTCACAAATACCCTCTTAAATGAGGAGAAGTCAAAGACAGATATTCTAATCACTTGCCTTCCCCTCTTTTTTGTTGAAGGAGATAATTAAAGAATAGAATACAATTTGAACTGAAGCCAAAGGCAGGGGAGGCACTCAGAGCATTGTTGGATGATCTCCACTTAGTGGAGGCATGGGCTGAAAAGAGCGCTGTCTTGTTAGTTAGTGTGTAATGAACAACTTTCACAAGCCAGTTGGTCAATGGGAATGACAATGTTCCATTCTTGTTCTCCCTTAGAATTTCACATTGAAGATGGCTGGCACATAGCCGACTTGCCTTTAAACAAATAATAAATTAATTAATCCTAATATCATGTTAAACAATTCATTTTTATCTGGTATGTTTGTCTCATATTGGTCACCAGAGACCTGAGCTGCATCTTTCATGTAGATGGTTAAAAGGAAAGAGAGTGGAGGCGTACAGAGGCTGAAAAGGACCGCCTCTGTTTGGTAATCGTTCTCTCTCTATCTTTTCATATGACCAGACCTTTCATTCCATCCTTTTCACCACAAAAGAAAAAGAAAAAAGTTTGTCAGTCCCCTGTTTCTTTTGTTGTGTGCTTTCTTCTCCATGCTCTTTCTACTTTTATCCTAATCCCAGCCATGCATGAGCGATCAGTTGTGTCCTGTTGTTTCACTGTTCTGCTAGTTTTCAATCAGTAGGGTTCCTCCTTTGTTCCTTTTCTTTGCCAAACATAGAAAAGGTAAGGAGAGGAACGAGTAATGAAATCTCTTCTGTAGACTTAGGCCTTTGTATCCCTCATCAGGATTTTTAGATATAGCTCTGACTGTAATTAAGGGGGATTGTTGCTGTGATGCTGCTCTCTGCTGCCTTTCCTGTTGGTCTTTGGAGAGTTAGAGGAAGGCTGCATCAAAGCTATCTGGAGTCCAGCAATCACGGAAACTGCACTGTTTTGATGTATGAATCCAATAAAAAGATCAGCGGACATCACAACTTGTCAAAACCCAGTACCTGACAGGCCAAGACATGACTGTTTTTGTCTTCAAGACAAAAAACCTGAAACCAAAAACAGAATTATGAGCAGATTCCTACACGAAACCACTCTGGGTTGTCTTTAAGACACCTCAGAAGAAGCTTGGACTTTGCTGAGAAATGTTTTCTTTTATAGTTTTACCCAAATGAAAGTTTGGTTGAGTAAGATTGAGTCTGACTGCCAACATCCCTATATTTTTCAATAGTCACATTTGCATACAGAGAGATGTCCAGATCTACTGAACATGTGGTCCAGTGTGGAGACTACTGCTGTGAGCTATTGCTGAGGTGATTGTTATTAGCGTGATCATGGCACTATGCTCTCCATATGGGCTCAGTGGGGACAGAGGCTGAGGCCCGTTCAAAGGGACAGTCATTGTTACAGGCTGATCTCTAATCTCTGTGGTTGTCTGCCCTAATTAAAAGTCTTGTGGTTATGTAGGGTGCCCGGGCCTCTGCTCCGCAGGAAATTATGATCGCAAACGTCTTCCTGTCGAGTCCTGCACTTGGCACTACAAAGTGATGTGGGCCGCCATTACCTGAATGGCCTTGAATCAGAGCAGACAGCCGCATCATCCCAGCTCTTAGTCTATCAGGCCGTGCACAAGTGGCCATTGTTGACGCCAAAAACGGGATTAAGGAGGGTCTTCAAGGGAATTGATTTTCATGTGAGAACAATAGCGGGGCGCAGAACACTGGGGCCTGGGTCTGAATCACACGGCCAAAGAGCTTCATGAAAAGGGGTGCGCCGCGAGCACTGAGATTAAAGCAATCAGGTTCTTTACCCCCACTCTTTTTGGATAACCCTCCTCCTCCTCCTCCTCCTCCTCCTCCTCCTGCCTCCCTCCTTCGGTCCTCGTCCACTCGGCACAGTAATTTTAGCCCACATAATGACCACGGAGGAAAGCCTGTTCAGAAAGTGTGGAGGAAAAAAAAGGCACAAGTTGTTTACTTTTCCCCACATTTCCTTTTTCACTTTGGTCTAACAAAGGTTCAAGAGCCATCAACAGGGTGGAGGTATGTGAATCACGATGCAGAATGTCTGAGCAGATTCTGCACACTCTGTCCAACGCTCCTAAGAGCCGGGCCAAAGGCTCATCTGTGTGTATAGAGAAAAGCTGTAGGGAGCGGGTATCTGGGCTGGGAGGCGACATGGTTCTTTGGCGGGGACCAGTGTTGGGGTGAACATGACGTGTCACTGAGAGGGGATCAGGGGTTACGGATGAAAAGGACAGCCGCCTTGTCCTCTGTCTTTGGCCGACTGCGTGCAGCTGTGGGCACCATTGTGGACATGCTCATTTGCATACGTTTGGCAGGAGCTCCGGGAGGCAGCACAGGCCAAGAGAAGCGGCCCTGTTTAAAATGGAGGCGAAAGGGCGGGCAAGTAGACACCCAGTGTATGCAGATACATACCCATACATTATCTGCACTACAGTACACACAACAACAGTGGCCAAGAGAGAAAAAAGGCTTGTTATTCCAGTGTCAACACGTAAACATAAACAGTAGTGAGAGAGAGTGTACGTTGTATTTTAGTGAGTGATAAGGCCATGTCACCCTGATGTCATAATGACAAAGTTAGCGACTGACGGAGTGTGCTGTGTGGGGCTCTTGGCTGGCGGCGGAGGGGTGTGTCCTACCCTGACTAGAGACAGGTTTATTGGGCCTGATGAGTGCTAAGCTCCTGTGCCTAGCCACAATGGTGCCTGTGATCTCCCTTTGTGGCTCATTGGGAAGCACTGGTGCGCTCGGCAGCCCCCGCTCTGTCATTAGACAGATTGTGAACAGGCTGCACAAGGCCCAGCCAGGGATGACGGAGCCACCAGCCACTTCATTAGGGGCATTATGAAGAGACTGAAGCTTTCTTCTCTCTGCCTGTGTCCAGAATTCACAGGTCTGTTTAATCACATAATTCTTCTCAAGTGCCCCAAGGAGGCTGCAGCACAGCAAGGGCCTTTTAGACCCATGACAACTTGGAGAGATTAATTATATTCATCTTTTGGAAAATCGTCAGAATAAGAGGGAATATGATATTGGCTCGCTTTTATTTATTTCTTCCTCTCGTCTTTTTCCAACCAACCCTTTGATGTCCTCCTGTTGTTGTTGGGGGAAGTCTGTGCAACCCTCTGCTGGCAGAGCTTTGATATGCTCCAGCAGGGGTTAAGGGTTAGCGTCCAGAGGTCCAGGGCCAGGACGTCCTAACTTCTGTCATGGAGAGGGCTGACCTCTGGACCTGTGGGTTGGTCAGAGAGACTCCAAATTCCGCCTCCCTTTGATGCACGCTCTTTCACAGCAGTTAATTAGCCAGGGTGGCTAAACGTTTAGCCTGGGCGTGAAAGAGTCTGGGATAGCATGTGTGTCCAAGACATTGCCCGCTTTTTTTGTGTGTCACAAGGTCTTTTGAAACAATGTGGTTCTTGGACAACTTGTTTGCATAGGATAGTGGGTGAATGCTGCAGTCTATTCACAAGAGCTCATTCACAGAGAAGAGTTTTGAGAAGGCCTTTTTGGTAATGAAGAGAAGTCCTTGACATTTCACTCATGTCCTCTAATCAACAACATGATTTCCCTCTATTTCTGTGTCTTTGTTTACTATATGTTACAGGAATCTATCCTAAGGAGAAGTGAAATAGAAGATCTGGTAAGTGGCAGTTGCAGCCGGTGAATCAATTGAAGCCACTGCCACATTTCTTCCTCTAAGCTTCATACTGTCTTTGGGGTGCATTAACACACATTTTTGTGGATATGGCTTTCATCAAGTATCCCTCATTATTGCTATAAGCAGCATGAGCCAGACTGGTAGCCTCAGTTGTAACATACTGGATTCATCACCGCGTAAAGATCAGTTCTTTACTGCTGCATGTCAGGGATAATAATTTCCCTGTGTGTCAGTAGGAAAGGGCAAATGAAGCCTGTTTGTTCGATTTTGGAGAGGCAGTAAAACTTGCCTCCTGGCCCTGAGCGCACAGGCCAACAATAACTAGGCAATATATTGTGCTGAGGCAATTGACATGAATTAAGACATGGCACAACTTGTAATAAACCCATCTGTGTTTTTCATTGCAGTATCTGTAAATACAGTAAGTCATTAAGCACCGGTGACGTATATAAGTTTTCTTTTCCTACCAAATCTTCTTTAGCCTAAGGCAACCTTCAATCATCTGCCCACAGAGCAACATCAAATAAAATTTCATTTCATGTTGTTTGTGCTTTGGATAGTGGGAGGAGGGAGCCACGTTGGGTCTGGTTGATATTGTAGAGATATTGATCTGCTATTGAGTGCACGCTGTGTCCAGACAGTTTCCATCCCCAGGGACCCAAACACTAAATCATTCTCTCATTTTAAACTAACTTGTGTGTCTGCAGAGCTGCCAGAGCTCTCAGGGTAGACAAACTTTAAAGTCAAATACTCTCATTCTTCCTGTCTGACTCTGTCTCCTGTGCTCTGTCTTCAGCTTTGTATCCATCTCTTACACCGTTGCACCTTATATCGACTCAAACGTAACGTCTGCCACTACAAACTGTGATCTTAAAGACATGTTCCCAAACAAGAACCTTTTGTCTTAACAAGCAGGAAAATATTTTAGGAGATTTACACTCTGTCTGTGATTTTAACATCAAGGCATAACCTATTTCTTTATGAATATGGAGTTGCAAGGGATGGGGCTGGTGTGTATATCTTGATGATTCACTCATTTGTAGATACGTGGAGAGAAACAGCTTTAAATGTTTGTTACTTGAATATGTATCGTATGTGTGTATGATCAACCACAATGTTTCTTATGTATGATAAGGCTGGACTATGGCCTGTAAATGGGCAGTTCAATCCATTCATCCATTATGGGAAGAGGGGCATTTTATGAGCACAGTATTACACAGAATATAACGTTATTATACATCATGAATCACAGGCTAAGCCTTATACCATCATTTACTTCATTCGTGCAGAAACTGTTTGGTGAAATATATATTTTTAGCAATCTGACTACTTTTTGAACAGTTTTTCACAGCTGTTGCTCTGATATTCTATGAAATCATCAAATTATGAACCATTCTGTATGAGGATCATAATACATTGTTGAATCAAACAACTCTCGTACTATAAACTATTTTCTCAAGTCAGTATATCTGTCTGATCCGTTGATTGCTGAAGCGTATAGTCCCTCCATATGTGCTGTTTTGTTTGTGTGCATGTGTCTGTGTATCCAGTTTGCTTGGTAGTCAGGGCATGTTTCTGAGTGCTCGGTGCTGTTCCCCAGCTCGGCCACCTGCAGCTGGGGATCGATCAGCTCTCTGGCACCCCAATCTAACCCCCCACCAATCCCCACCTCCAGAATCCCATCCCATCACTGGCTGTATCAAGCAGACCAACAGGGGGCTGCCTGTTTCTTCATTTCACTGGTGTGAGTGAAGTTCACATCCGTAAGATGTTGTGGCTGCTAATACACTAATACAAACATAAGTAGATAGAAAGCACCCAAACCAAAAACCACTGTCTTACCAAAGCTACTGCAATATGTCATGTAGAACTTGTGAAATGACTGACAGAAGGATAATTAAGACATTTTCAGGCACATCCTATGTTAAATTATTGTTATTGTGTAATAATTCATCAGAAGGAAATAAATGTTTCCACCCTGATTCTAAATCTTATATTGTTCTATTTTTATTATGCATTTGTCAATAACCTCATCCCCCATCTAGCATGTGTAAGTTGTATATAAATATTCAATAATACACATAATAATGTATAACACATGATAAAGTTATCACCAGATAACATATTAGCATATTAATTACATGAATGTATTTCTCAACAACTATAACTCCTGATGGCACCCATAGGTTGAGGCTGGTGCATGAACAGATAATGAATGACAATATAGTAAAAAACTTCTTCTTCATGGCAGAAGTTATAATTATTGAAAAATACTGTACATTAATACACTGTAAAATATCCTTATACAACTAAATCAAATTAAAAAACAACACATATTTGTGCACATACTTATGGGCATGCAATTGATCACACACAAACATTTAGAGTTTATATGTTTACTCTATAGCAACAGAGCACAGGTAAAACTATGCCCATCCTTATTCATTCCCAACACTCAAACCAGGAAGGCGATTTGGAAGGCTGCTCCCTCTTATTTTAAAACTCCTACACCTCGTCAGCCTCATCGTGGCACATGGGTTTTGACAAGAACAAACTGGTCCTGCTGGAGAAGTGGAGGTTGTGCCAGACCCTTACAAGGGACTCCCTGCTGCAGATCCAGAGGAGAGAAGTTTTCTATTATCAAGGACTCTCCCTTAATGATGAAAGTAAACAACATGAACAAGAGTGTTTAATATTTCATGGCCCACCCACAGGTGTAGCGGTGTGCGGGGGAATAACACATACATCCACACATATCAATGTGGGTCTGATTAAGACGAGGGTATTGTCCCTCCTGCAACTGGCAAGATCTCCTGTGTGTGTGTGTGTGTGTGTGTGTGTGTGTGTGTGTGTGTAGGGTCTTGAACATATTTGCTGCCTCAGTCTTTTTTTCTCTCTCCACTCTCCCTCTCTCCTCCGCCCCCTCTCTGTGGTGATATATGGAACATATGGGAAATTATTGTGGGGTTATAAAGGGCTGTTGACTTCAGCAGACATGCAATAAATTAAGCTGTTTGTGCAGGGGAGGAAAAACACAAGCTCTTTAGGAACACTTAGTGCAGATTTCCTGTACAGACTCACCTCTCCTTCTCTTTCTCTCTTTTGTCCCTCTCTTCCTTTCTAACTCCTCCTCTCACCCTCCAGCCCGTTCCCTCCATCTCTTCCTGACTCGCTCTCACTATTGTAACACAGGCCACAGCACAATCTCATTCTGTTCTCCTAGTTGGTGGTAACACAGTGGGATATATCCACACAAATTACACACATAAAACTCGTAAAGCCTGGAAAATATTTTAATAGTTTCCGCACCCCCTTAGTGGCAACAAGCTGCATGTGCAGAGCTGGTGAGCACCACCAACATTATTGGTGCAATTAAATGTGAAACACAAGAGAGGAACATGTGGGAGTGGGAGCCCAAAATGGCTGTAAACAAGGAAAATGACACTTGACAAGTTGTAATTTATGGACGTCGTTTCAAAGGCAAGAGACTCATCGTACCTAGACTGGCAGAGGAGGAGGAATAAGGCACAAGGAACCAGGCATTAGAGGAACTATGCACAGAATGTTAGTGCATCAAAGCCACACAGAGACAAAAAGAGGGAAAGAGAAAGGTGTGACTTCAAAGTCGAAGCGTGATGAGCAATACACAGAGAGAGGTAGAGAGAGAGAGAGAAAGGAAGTGAGTGTGCGTGTATGTGTGTGTGTGTGTGTGTGTGTGTCAGGGAGAGAGAAAGCTTTGGTGGATGATAGTACCCAAAGTAAGCACAGAATGGGGGGGAGGCCCCTTGATACAGGCATACTCTCCTCATCTCAAAGAATGCTAAATCACACACACACACACACACAAACACACACACACACACACACTGTCTGGGGAAGAGACGCCATTAAACAGAATAGAATAGGACTTGAGCTTTCTACTCCATATCCATCTAGAAACAAATCAGCTTCACCATTTACATGTTTACTCTTTTTGCAAAATGAGGACAAAACTGAACCAAAACATTCACTGAAAATAAGCATGCTAAGAAAACTGAAAATGTTGTCAAGCTTGATAAAAGCCTCCAATGTATCCGTCAACAACAGAAGCCAAAGCCAGATGTTTGTTGTGATAGTTACACTTTGTGTTTTCATTGCAAATATGCTTGCTTAACTAACTCAGCATACAGTGTACCGGTGTGATTTTAGATTACACTGCCAACATGGAAATGGTCTGTTCATTTATTTGTTGTATAAAGAGTGTTATAGGAAAGTTCCAAGATAAGTAAGTGTGAGTGTTCCTCAAAAGTGTATCTGAATCAATCTGCACAATTTTACATTTTTTCACAATACAAAAAGGTTTTTTAAAACTCATCTTCAAGTCATTTGTCATTTTCACTCACTTCATCATGACTCATGTTCCTTTTCCAAAAAGCCACCCAACCCCATTATTTAAAAGCTCTCCGGTTTCTTGTCTGCTTTTCAAGAATTACATTTGAAACCAAATGAATATAAGGATATTATGCATGTGAAGCACTTATTCGTCAAACCTGCTGAAGGCACTGAACGAGGAAAACGGTTTAATTTGAGCAAACTGCAATCACTTTACTTGAAAGTGCTGCTTCCCTTATGTGGGATCAGTTTGTTTGCACTAAATTCCACAGTAGACCTAAGGAAATAATGAAGATTAACCAACATTTGAAAGTCTTCACAGCAGATATGCAAGTAAAATTTGCAGTGTAGTTTGCTAAATGACAAGATGCTTGTCTGATGCACCAAGCACCTCCAATTGCAGCTCATTAACTCAGTCAGTGGGAAGCGTTCTACAAGCAGGGAGAGAAACTATTAAAATACTTCCATTAACTGGAAGAATAAATATCCCGGTTGCAGACCAAAGTGTCTTCATTTGGGCTCAAATGTGAGATATGCCGTTGCTATGGTAATATGGCAATGGCTGTAGCCCTCCTCCCAGCTGTTGGTGGGTTTTGTGAGCGAGAGAGAGAGAGAAAAAGAAAGAGAGACAGACTGTGTGACTGTGTGTTTGTGTGCGTGCACGCATGCATTGATGCTGCCTCCGTGCTGTGTTCCCCCTTTCAGTCTTCAGAATAGTGTCTCTACTAATCCGTGAAAGTTGCGGCGCTCTGAACCAGTGGCCAAGCCTTTTCCCACTGAACCAAGGCCCAGGGTCTGCGCTCGGCTTTACACTTGATTGGTCCCTCCCGTGGCAGGACTCCCCTCCCTGCTGGGTGTGGGCCCGTCCCCCTCGCTGGGTTGCTCAGCACTGCCTAATCGCCTTCTCCCCACCATAATTACCAGCGCTGAGCCCAGGACTCACCAACACACCATTAAAGTCTGGCCAGCCAGTCCTCACCAGCCCTCACACATCCAGCACTTAGCACAGGCCCAGAGACAGGCCTAAAACCAGGCCCAACTCCACCAACACAGCACCTGTTCAAGCCTGGGATGCCCCGCAGCACTGTGGACTTGGCTGGTGCTGCTGCTGGGTAGGAAAAAGAGAGGGGGTTGGCAGCTGTGCTGTTGTTCTCCTCCCCCTGCAGTGGAGGTGATGTGTTTATCTGGGCTGGGATGCTGCAATGTGAAGCTGTGAGAGGTAACTATCTCCTTGTTGTGCTGTACAGAGTACCAGCGAATCCACCCTGCAGAGACAGAGCCCTTTGATTTGTGACCACTTCAAACCCACACATACAATGGAAGCAGTCAGTTGCGGAAATAGCCCAAGTTGATGTTGTGTGGGCAAGGTGAGACAAATTTGCTTTGCTCAAAACCAACCTTGCACTTTACTTTTCCACCCCTATGTATTTTCAGCAAAGCAAATACAAAACATATTGCACATTCTGAGCATTGACAATCCTGCAATGTGTGTAAAATCAGAAATAGAACTACTCCCACTTTCAATTTTGTTGTGCCCACAAGGTTTTTAAATTTCAGGCTATTGCACCATTGGTGAGAGCATATGGGACAGGCCAGGTGAAACGCAGTGACCTGGCAAATAGTCCAAAGACTGATGAGAGTCGGGTACACGTCAGAAGGCACTGGGTGTGCTGGCACAAACAGTACCCAGAATGTGGATCAGACAGACAGCCAGCACTCCTTAGCTTATTACTCTCTTATTAGGAACATTTTTGCCTTGCATGGATTGGCAGAGTCCCGCTAGCCACCCTCTTCACATGGCCCAGGCTCTGTCAGAGCTGATCAAAAGACATTTCTTCACATCTCGAGACGCCAGGGAAAAAAGGAGAAGAAAAGAGGGAGAGAAGAAAAGAGCCAGAAGGGGGCATACTGCTCTCTCTTTACTCTGGTCTTTTGGTGAATGAAGACTTTTCACAATGCCCTCTCCTTTTTCTTTATTTTTTCATTTTTCCATTGGCCAAAAAAAGAAAAAGAAAAAACTGTATTTCCCATCGCGTTTCGCCAAATTGTTTTTGCCATATCAAAAACAATTGTCCTCAGGTGAAGAATGTGCCTGCAGAATTACAACCATTCCAGGGGGAGAAAGAGGTTTTCACAAATCTGACTGGCTTCCAGGCAGCCAAGACCCCCTCGAAGTGGTAATGAAAAGTGTAACTTTAGCCTCCCAGCTGTACGTCTCAATCCATAATCCTTCCCCAAAAACCTCACCGTAGAGCCGCCTACCACTCCCATGGCGTTCCCAGCCTGTGCCGGGCTGGGCCTGCACTGATTTATGTGGCAGTCCCGTGTCATACTCTCAACCTGAAAAGGATTTGCTCTCCTATATTTACCAGGGTGGTCAGGGCAGCGCTCTGGAAACACAGAAAGCCCAGTCTCTGGGCCTCATATCCAGACAGCCTTTTTACCCCTTTGTGCCAATAACGTGGACATTTCGGACATTACCAGAATCAGACGAGGCTTCAGTGTTTCTGTAGTGGTGTGTTGCAGCAGTGCAGAGGTGAGTGTCTGAGTGGGCGTGTGTGTGTTTTTGTGTGTGCAGAGCTTTCTGCGTAAATACAGTAGCTGGTCTAGTACCTAGTACGTATAAACGTGTCATAGTGTTCAGGATTGGTGGCTCAGCCTGTGCAGTGCCAACAGGCCCATAAACATCTGAAATGCAGAGACAGTTATCATTCACAGTTTCACATTTTAGTTGTTAAACCTGTTAAACCTGTGTTTATTTCCTTAACCTGTGTGCGTTTGCACACAGTGATTTAGCGAAAATCTCATCCATGCATTTGTCCATCTCCATCATATAGAGTATGGTCATTTCTATTTCAGGCTCAGCAAAGTGCTGGAGAAAAGTGTTTTCTCCTGGTAGCCCAAGCCAACTACTACTGTGGAACACTAGATTAAAAATGTATTGATTTCCAGTGAATTATTCTGGAAAAGTTGAAAAGGAAGCCACTAATTGGTAGAACTTTAACTAATTGATGACGTTTCAAATTACAGATTTTCAAAGAGTTGAAAGACATAAGAGAGAGCTTTCTTCAGCAGGTCTGTTCATCACAGTTTTCCTCTATGGCGCAGCTGACTTTGGCTAAAAAGTACAGATTGTGCTACTTACCCATACTGCGTGACTATGGATCCAGTAAAGGTTGAGAGCTGAACACGTGTTGGTAGGTGAGCTGTTGTGGATGGTAGTGGTCCACTCTGCCACTGTGCATCCACTCTAGTCAAGTAAACAAGCCAAGGTGACCTCTGGACAGCTGGGTTTATACATCCTGTGGTTGGTTGTCTACGTAGTATGGCAGTGGGAGCAGCGGGTGGTTGACGCAGACTCTAAGGAAGGGATCAGCTCATCCTATTTTGTGTGTGTGTGTGTGTGTGTGTGTGAGATGTGCACCCATACTGTGCATGCAAAAGAATGTGTCTCATATGCATGTGCATTTGTGTGATAGCCATGTGGTTCATTCTAAACACTGTCTGGTACATTCTGAGCAGGAAATGAAAGCGTTCCTGCTCGGCACATGCACAGCGCATGACTGATATAATCCACATTTTACACCATATATCTTGGTTAAAGGCGCAAATTAACAGATCTCGCTCCTGCAAAACGTCTTAAAATTGGCGTTATCATCTCCCAACCAGAATTTCAAAGAAATGCGGCATGACCTGAGAAAGACATTTGGACCAATGCAAATGCAGACAAAATGGCCGCTGTTGCTAAGCTAACAGGGGAGGAAGAAGATGGAGCTGATACTCTTTCAGTGCTGTTTGAAAGCAGCACGTTCATAGTTGACTTTTCACAATATTAAGGCACACAACACACGAATAACTTTTTGTTTCCTCCAGTTTTTTTGAGCAGCCAAGTACTTGCCTGCTCTATAGTACATTTTGTTTCAGATATACAGCATGTGCTGTATATACATGTGATTCACTCTCTCCAAGGTTTCTTGACATCATACCTTCAGATTCACGTTTAAAACATGTGTAGTTTAGTTTTCTTAGCATGAGATTGTTTACAATTTACACAATTCAGATTAAAATGGTGTAGATAAAATAACAGGGCATACTTACTTACATACAAACTTCAGTATTAGAATGAGTGACTATATAAATATTTCAGCTAGAATTGTGAGTTATGAGATGAGTAAAATGTGACAGCTTCATATTAAAGTCTGTTTGAGTCTTTGCAGTTGAAAGCATTCATAGTATGACACAAGGAAAGCCTTCACATTTTTTCTCCTTTTTTTTCTTCCAATGCGTTAACTTCGGAAAATCAGGTGAAAGATACATTTCTTTGTAATCGAGATTTAAAAGGATACGATTGGTAACTTTCTCTCCCAGTATACTTTCCCACTGATCTCAGATTTTAAAGTAAAGATCATGGAGGTGAACATATTTTTGGGGAGTTTACAGTATGCTCCATAATGTTTCAAGTTTATTCAACTGTTTCTTTTGACAGACAGAAAGAAAGAAAAAGCTTTAAAATATAATGGAAATTAAAATTTGTGTTTTATCTGTTTAAATCACAAAATTATATCAATGTTGTAATCCGATTGCACCTGTAAAATAAAAGATTCACTGAGGCATTACAGCACATAGTTTAAACAAAATGAATGATATGACCACCGTTTTCATTAACAAGCAAATGTTTATTGTTTTCACCTTCACTACAGTTGACCTACTGATGTAAATATTTCGTAAAGAACTGAAGATTTGTGATGTAGTGATGTCTAAGTTCTGATAAGTAGAATGAACTCTGCTGACAGTTCAATGTCCTCTCTACATGAACATACAAAATACAGATGGTGGCCTTTCATTCTGCAAACTGAGAGAAGTTTCACATTTCAATCTAAGAGAAACATCTGATTTCACTCACAGTTTTTGATCAAAAACTCTGGTTCTTATTAATCAGTGCATATTATTAGATTATGATGAGAGCCTCCCATTCTAGACAATGTTCCTTGAAGAAATAAAAAGACTTTAAATAAAAGAATCTTCTCGCAGTGAGATACCACCTTGAAATAGAGTCCTAATGAAATGCATTGTCTTTTGATGCTGCGCATGAAGTTTTGCAAATGTAAAAACAATTAAGAAGAATTACAAAGAAACTTACAAACAGATGGCTTCTTCAACAAACAGCTAAACTAACACAAAGTATGCATAATCACTTTCCGATTGTTCTTTCAGATACCATTTGTCTGACATAAACTGGAAAACTTTTTCAATACTCGCATAACTTCCTTTTCTCCATCTGCTGAAATTAGGATAAAAACTAATTTCCATTTATGATAGTTTCTCTTTACTAAAAAGTATGTCGGTGTGCATAAGAGGTTAAAGTTCATGTACACTTAATAAAATAAAATTGCGTTTTTTAATTCCAGTACACTTGTTCTCATTGACCGTGAGAGTGCACAATTGTATTTACATTTAGCAATCGTTTTTACAATATTTTTTTAAAAGGAGGAGGAACCCTGTTACTTATTAATATGCTAATTTGACATTTTTTAAAATTAGAATGAAATACATTGGGAAAATTATATATAATTTTATTATCGCTTTCATCTTGAAACTATTTTTTATGTACCTATATCCACCTATATATTAAATCAAAATATGTTTTTCATAATAGGATACATTTTCACGTTTATTTTTTGACGGAAGCAAAAATAAAATCAAACAAATACCACAGCTTTAAATTATAGTAACAATATCAAATTAATTATTTGGTGTCTTATTTTAATTTCACATATATGCTATATTATATTATATTAGTACTACTTATTAAAAAATGTAAAGGTTCAAAATCGACAACGTTTGACAATTCATTTTATTATATGTGGCAATCTTATGTTGATGTATACATTGTATGAATACATTTTAACGTTGCAAAATAAAGATTTTCACATCATCAGTCATTTAGTAAAAGGTACCAATAGAATGTATGTATTTGTGTGTTTTGTTTCGTTATAGATATTCTGAATGTATTGGTGCCAATGATGATGATGATGATGATGATGATGATGATGATGACTGAGAGCATTGTGATCACAGTATGCATTCAAAGAATTGGGAGGCCTGCTTATATCACAGAGGCCCCACTTTCATTTTGTCATGTTAAATTGATTCACCTGAAGGTTCTGGTCACATATTTCTTTAAATGTAGCTTAAATGTGCCCGACCATAATTCTAGTGTACAAAAGGGACACGTCAGAGTCACACAATTGATGAGAAATAAATAGGGAGTAGCTTTTTGTGGACCTTCTTCAAATTAAATTATATTTTAGACTAACGAGTGTTTGCTCTTCAGGTTTTTTTAAGGCAATCTGATAAATGATATTTTGGAGATAAATTAATCAAAATGTTATATATTTTGTAAAGTAAAAAAAAGATTAAACTGTTCATATTTCATATTCCTGTCATTTTTAACCTACATTTTTACTTGAATATTGATGGAGTGAAACTTTTCGGTTTGCACCATTTCCATTCAAATGAAGCCATGCAGTCATATCTGGGCTTCACTTGAGTCATGTTTGTTATTTATCCGTACTCTATTTTGACTGTTGATGTATATTTTGGATGAAAATTTGTCTCCTATGGCGTTACCTGCCCTCTTTCCTGTCACATCACAACACTTGTCTCAGTTGAGCGCAACCATGCATCACTTTTTGTTCAGGGAATATCTGCTACATGTCACTCAATGTATGCAAAGATGACATACATGATTTGTGACCTGTGTACATGTTACTGCTGGAGCTGATGCTTATTTGAAGGACTCTGACATGCAGGTTTGAAAGAGCAAGTGCAACTGACAAAGTGAGGAGATTTAGTAACCTTTAGCCTGGCTCACGTTTTTTTTTAAATACATCATTGCTGCTAGCATCAGTGCTCAACGTTTGCGGTCGCTACTGCAAAGTGATCGTAAAATTGTGCCGAAATGTAAAAAACTGTGATACTGGTGGTATTCTTTTTATTTTGACATTTCAGAAGTAACAAACAAAACTTGTTTTTTCCGAATTTAGATTGGTGCAGTACACTTGAGTGGAATGTAAAACCTTACTTTCAGTAAAAATGAGTTAGCATTATATAACCAGGAAGTTGACTGCCAACTTCTTGAAGCTAGTTTAAGGTGAAGTTTCACTGCTTGGACGGCAAGGTCCTGCCTGAATGTGTCTTTATTAGTTTCTATGCACTGCTGGTGTGGGCACCCCCAGCAGCAGCAGTGACAGCCCTTATCCCTCCTCTGTGCCCCACCTCATACTAAGCCCTGGATTTGAAGGACAGGCAGCTCAGGACAGAACAAGTGCGCTAAAGCAGAATGTAAGAAAAGCTTCAGAGCCACAAGGCCATATTCCAGTGTATTTTTCTTGGACAACAAGAACACCACACTTACTGCTTAAAAAAGACATGACATGCAATTAATGCTTCATCTGCCATACAGTCAAGTGTATCCAAAAAAGGTTAAAGGGCAACAGAAGTGAGCAGCTAGAAGTTATCTGTGGAGTGTGTGAGGATGATCTTTGGACAAACAACACTATGATGAATCCATCAGCCCTAGAGTGTTATGTTAAGGCTCCATATTCAGACAGATTCTGAATCCTTTCAACAAAAGTTCACAACGTATTTGTTCAATTATGAAAGAACAAACTAATGAAAAATTCACACAGCGAAACAGACCCTTGTTATTACCTTTAAATCTGTGGGCTGAATTCTTTATTCCAAACGGGAAAGTTTCCTCCCGGGGAGCACCAGGAGGTGCTGTAAAGCAGTTAGCCTTTGATAGCACAACACCAACAAAAACAAACATGGCTGATGAAGGAGGGCAGGGCTGCCAGTAACATATACTGGTTCAGAGTTAATGCAACATTAACGAGCATCGATATTGAAAAAGATCCCCTCTGCATGCCCTCCTACCTGGGGCTCAGAGAGGAGACGCACCCTGCTATGATGTCAGTTGAAAAATTCAAAGTCACGTTGAAAACTGTAGCGCTGTTGTTAGCGTGTTAGCTAAGAAGCATTCAGCAATGCTTAGCACCCCACAATGCCACATGCCGTAATCAATGTGGAGCTGTGTTTTTTTTCTAGTAAAGCAGGCATGTGAACACTGACCACCTGTGTTGTTGAATTTACTTCACAACATCGGAAAAACAAATTTCAGCTGAAATGTCGGCTGGTGTCTTAAGCAAGTCTTTACGCAGTTTCAGGCCATCTCAGTATCTGCCCGTATTATCACTAGACTCTTAAGATATGTTGTGGCTGGATCAATAGGATAGGTGGAGAAAGAATGGGTTCGGCCGGGGACGATTGAATTGATTGACAACAGTAAAACAGTGTTGAAGGCTTGTTTCATTGAGTACCAGATTAGGCCTAGCAGAAAGTGGTAAACTAAAAGACCTCGTCCTTCTTCATCCTGATCTGAAGTGCTAAACCTCACCCTGACTTTGTAACGCTGAGGCTTGTGAGTCACAACTGTGAAGATATAATGTTATTTAAACCCAATCTGTCACCAAATGGAGCGAAAAAAAATGCTTGCCAAGTGCACAAGTCTAACATCGCCACTTATGAGACACACACCCACGCACACACACACGCACACACACACACTGACATACACCTCTCTATCTATGTCATTACACTAGCAAAATTGCCAATTAATAAAGAGTGAATTCATTCAGTTGTCATTAACACGATCGCTATCAAAGGTCGGGTTAGACATTAAGGAGTAAGTGACAGAAGTATCAACACTATCATATGACTTAATAAGTCACAATCGTGTGAAATAATTAGTTCCTGTAACTGCCAGGTTATTTCAGATGGTAATGAGAAAAAAATTGAAAATATTTTCCTGATGTGATAACATACAGTAATGAATAATTTCTCAGCGACAAACATCATGGCATCCCTCTTGGGTCTTAGTTGTTGCCTCAGTACGTGACCCATTTTGCTTTTTAAACAAACAAAAAATGTTGCTAATTGTGACAGCTCAATTCACGAGTACCCAACCCGTAACAAGTCTGCCACCTTCTGCAGCAATATTGAAGATGGTGACAGACAAGGAACACTGGCATGTTGGTGCCCTGATGGTGCCCAGGTGGTGCTCATTGGTCTGAAAATGCATTGTGCCACATGCCCATAATGGACGGATGGATGTTAACTTGTGGGGCCATGTTCAGGCCAGAAAAGTTAGTTTTGCAAACCGTTTCTGACTTGAAGTTAAGTTACAGCACAACATTGCAGAAAAAGTTAAAGTCTTGCATTAAAAATTCAGTTTAAGTAAAAGTACGAAAGTAGGACTTGCTTTTCCTTTTGGTTTTGGACTGTTGCTCTGGAACTTTTGGATGTTTCACAGACAAAACCATTTATTAATTAATTGAGAAGATATTCTGCAGATGAATCGGTAGTAAAGATAATCAATAGTTGCAGCCTTGGTTTAATCCTTAACAGTGTATATAGCTATCAGATAAATGCAGTGTAGTAAAAAGTACAATATTTCCCTCTGAGATATACGGTAGTAGAAGTATGAAGTAGCATAAAATAAAGTATAATGGATAATAAGGTTCCTCAAAATTATACTTAAGTATTATGACTAAAATCTTGTGTGTGTGTATGTCCGTTTTTATCATAGTGTAATAGTGTATGTATTTTTAGAATATTAGTGCAATATCAAATTTTTCTGCTAATACATTTCCTGTCGTCGTACGCTTCGTATCATTGATTTGATACAATGCGATGTAATGAAGATGTTCACAGACAGAAAACCAAACATCGACGACGCTCTGGAAATGTGTTTTCCTAAAATACATACCTCCTGATTGTTATTCTGTTTTACATTTTTGCTGACAAAGAGTTCACCATAATTTTGATTTTTGTTACAGTTTTGGTGTCTGTGTGTGAAGCAATTCAGGCAAGCCTATTATAATATATAACTGAAACTATTCATAGATGTTGAGCCCCAAATCCTGCTCAGGTGGTTTAACTTTGTCTTTATGAAGGTCATTCTGTTGAATTACTTTACGTCAGTGTGTTTAAATCAGCAGGTCTGTGGTATAATAGAATGGACTTACTTAAGTACACTCTGGATATATCATTTAGGCATATGAATTCAAGCTGCTGAGTGAAGCGATATTTGCAACCTCAGGCCACATTAAGAACTGAAAGAATAATAATAATCTAAAAGAAAAAATTATATATTGCCAAAATGAAATTGGCAAAGAATGCAGGGTGTGCACGTGGCAGCGGGCTGCTCTTTAAAGACATCTGCTGATTACTCAGTTTAGGGAGGCCTGGTAGAGAGGAGAGAGGAGCCTGGCAGTGAAACGTGTAAAGAGATTGAGACCGCACGACGACTGCTGAAAGAACACAGCACTAGGACCCTCACAGCCAGTCACTCTGAGCATGAAGCCATAAAGACATGACGCCAAAAGTTGCCTCCACTCTATTTTACACAACAAGAGAACCTGGGCTGCCCAGGGTGGCAGAATAATATCAGGCCCTCAAAATCCAGTCATGGGCTTTTTTATTTTGGTCAGGCCTGCTACTCGGCAGGCACACAAAATATACAACATGGGCTGGATTTAATTTTTCATTGCTCTTGTGAAGTGTGAGCAGCCATTAAAAAAAATCCTCTATTTTGATGGTGCGGTTTTGAACATGTTCTCTGCATACGTCAGATGTGCTGAGTTCGCCTCCCCAAGCTGGTGGCAAATTGGTGTCTGTCTCAGCTGATGGTGGCATGCCTGTAGACAGGTCTGCCTACATGCATCCCTGCGTGACGTCTGCGCTCTGTGTGGCAGGTGGAGACAGAGACCTGCTTCAGGTGGCCCATGTGCGGCAGCGTGGCTCCCCAGAGAGACGCGCCATGGTGCCGTACTGCAGATGTCTTCCTAGACATGGCAACAGGATCGGCCCTGAAATCCACTACACAGCACCCAGAGCATTTCACCTAACAGGGCCAGATCACTGACAACGCCCACGGCCTTCTGCCACGCTCCTTTTAGATTAGATGTTGAATCAGTACAGCAACTGCCACCTATGTGATACAGCTCATCAACCCCGTCATGTGTATCTTCAAAGTTGACTTCCAAGTAAGTAAACAGGAAAACATTTGGTTCAGAAAGTGATGAAAATTGGAACAGAAAGTGGTGGTGGATCTGGTGCAGTATATCCAAACACAACGTTGTAGCTCATTTACGCAGAAGCTTTTAAGATTAACTCAGTATTTAAGGTAAGGAAATTGGGTAAGGTCAAAGATATTTTCTATTATGGGATAAAACTATTTCAATAGCTTTTTCTGCTTTATTATTTCTGTAACTCCATTTGAGCAAAGGTTTCATAACAGATTTGTTTGGATATGTTTCTCTGGTTAGTTAGACACAGGCTCTACAACTGACATACAGATTCAGAGAAGAAACAGACGGACCGCAGAGAGTCAACTATCTGTTCTTTTATCTTTTTTCTTTTATCACATGTCTATAAATATTGGCTGGAACAACCTTTCCTCAGTGGGCCTCAGGTACTTTTGTTCAACGAGAGTGCTCATTACAATCGAGCTCGGTGTTATTTTGAGAGACGGCAATCTGAAACAGCTTTTTAATTTGCAACTGGGCAAATTAAAAAGCATTTTTTTATCTGGAGATGACCAGATAAACACAGTGTTAGGGACTCTTAATTGAAGCTTATCGCTAAATTATGCATAACTTAGGCACAATCTGTACTGAGGCGACATGTTTGCATTGAGCTTGTGTTTCATTAGGACATCTGAGGGCATCTGGTTCTACCTCAGCTCAGCC
Source organism: Nannoperca australis (assembly GCA_036023655.1). NCBI lineage: Eukaryota > Metazoa > Chordata > Actinopteri > Centrarchiformes > Percichthyidae > Nannoperca > Nannoperca australis. Next base: position 43,206 of record JAVQJD010084733.1, on the reverse strand, counting down.
ATATGTGTCCCTCTGATCATGTTTAGCCAATGCGTCCTACGTGTGTTTTCCCTAAGCCTCCTCTCTCCTTCTGACCTCTCACCCAGGCTCTCTCTTTTGCTTTGTTGTGCAGGTCAGAGTCCATGCACCCGCGCCCACACAGCCGCATGGCCACATTTTGGTATGCAGATACACAGACGCAGGTAAGTCTGGTCCAGGTGCACCCCACAGTGATCCTGACCCATTGTAAGTCACCTCGCAGCTCTCAGGTCAGGCTGAGGGCCCAGCAGGCTCCCAGCGCAGGTCACAGAGGGCCTCAACATCTCAGAGATGAGACTCCAGACTGGCATGAAGAGGAGTGTTTGATGTGGTCCTGAGCTGGGCTATGTTACCATGTTACTATGCCTTTAATTAGCTCCAGCAGCTGCTACTTCCTCGTTGACAGGCTCTGGCAAACTCCACTGTCTCTGTAATCTCTTACAGGTGACTGTCAGTTGCATGTCAGCTCGTTGTATAGTGACAGGCTGTGTGTTCTTCTTTAAATCAGGTGTTAGAGCTTTAGAAAGCCACATCGCTGTTTACCAAGCTAATTAACTATGAAGTGACTGTACACAAGATTTGAATGAAAAGAAGAGCTCACAGTGGTATAATGACCACAGCATGTCTTCAAATATCTTATGCAAATATGTCTCCAAGCGTCAATCCCCCTGTTTCTCCAAGTTTCATGTCTGTTTTCTGAGGATGCAATCATGATAAAGAGACAGCAAAGTTCTCTTGGTGACAGTAAAAGCGCCACTCTGCATTCCTTATCTAGATTTCCAGCTTGCACAAAGACATCTTAACCACTGGAAATTGCCCTCTGAGGACTGACAGCTAGAAATTGATCTCAGATTAGATGAGCGCACCTCGCTCCGTGCTCTCCTTTGTCACTCCCAAGTTGGTGGATCTTTCTTTAAAACTGCTCCAGAGATGAAAAAGAGAGACTTCACAGCTGGCTATGGCATACTAATACCCTGGACTCATTAAATTAATGGGGGCCAGATTCCCCTTACTGAATGTGCACCGTTGCCCTTTGAGTTTGCCGGGGCTAGAGGGTGTGTAGCACTTTGAAAGCCCTGACCAGCATATTGAATGTGTTTTAATAGAACCCTTTTGAGACTCCTGGTAGGATGCACAGTAACTCTTTACCTTTAAGTTCCTGCACCTCTCTGTGTGATCTCCTCAGATAGCCACTCTATCCTTGGATTCAGGCCTGGAGAGGGGGGAGGGGACTATGCCCGATAAATGAGGCCAGAGGTGTCCATATCTCAGCAGAGGCCATTCTTTCCTGGAGATGTGAATCTTTGAGACACGGTGCTGAGCGAGCTTTGATGTAGAAAGGTGCTCGGCGTAAGCCTCTGAAACAGGAGGCTTACAGGCCGACATACAGTGGGATTCCCTTCTGGGAGGAGAGTCTGGCCTCTCGCTGGACAGTCGTCCATACGTGTTTATTTAATTACTCTATTCTGCTATTCACCCGGCCACTGAGGCTGCACTATAAAATAGATTAATGCTCACATATGGCCATTATGAATGTCATTGCCCATTTAATGTGCAGGCAGCACTGCGAATCACTCCATAATTTAGGCAAGCCGCAGGATTTCTGGAGGATCCAGTAAAGAGGTTTTCTTTGCCAATGGTGGCAATAGCAGAAATACAAGGTATAAAGGACAAAGAAAAAGATATTGTTTTAATGGCAATATATTGAATAACTCTTTATACAATGGGAGGAATAGAATATTAATATATGTATTTTGCATATTTGCCCAACAGCAAAAAGATGAATCGATAAGAAAAGAAAGCTTGTGAATTTGCATGACAAACATAGTCCCTTTAGAGTACTAGTGCATCACCCTCATGGTTATCAGAACCACAAGTACCAGATGATAAGATAGGGAGAATTTATCCTCAATAAAATTAAGATATTAAGCCATGGATTTTCATTTGAGCTTTTAGTGATTTTGATATTGATATAGTAGTTAGGTAACAGCAAGCCAAAAACGTGAAGCTTTCTCTGCCCTGAGCTGAAAGGACAATATGATATAACAATAATCTTTCTTTCAGTTCTGCTCTGTCATCTTGACTACATGCTCTAGAATGCCATGAAACAGAAAAACATCACCGACAATGATGAGATTATACACAGTCAAGAATGAGGTAGCAGGACTCATCCCGGCGGGCTGAAATACCATTTAGACGCAGCTGAATGAGACAAGTGGCTGGCATCTACAGTTGGATACTGACAGGAAGATGCAGCGTCTGAAGCAGACAACGAGGCTCTAACTGTTGAATTCAATGAATGAACAGAAATCCAGTCGAGCTAAAAATGGCTGACTCAGGTGCACAGCAGAGGAAGCGTCACATCTCCCGACTACACCTCCTTGTCTCTCCCTCTGCCTCTCTGTCGTATTCTTTGCACGTGACAAAACAACACTATATACCTTTTAGAGAAATCCATGTTGGGCAATCATTTGATTATCATAGCTAGCTTTGACAGTAATGATTTCATAAAGCCTTTGATTTGAGCTCAATCACCATGGCTGCAACATCGCTGGGTATCGCTCCTCATTAGTGATTCCATAAGCAGAGAGCAATGCACTACTGTAGCGACTGATACTTACGTGCCTCCCACTCTGAAATGTGGTGGTAATTTATTCTCTCCCCGGTGCTCATCATACTGATGCAACTCACACAGTGACAAGAATCCATCTCTGTGGTACCTGGTAACAAAGTGGGAGGAGGGGTTAAGGGAGGGGGATCAAATATTTTGTGATCACAATCAGAAGAGAGAGGACAGTTACTAGGCAGGTTTAACGCATCCTAATGCCACATTACTACAACGAGAACATCCTGCAAACGTTAAAACGAGACAGAGGAGGTAAAAACAATTCATTGGCTGAGATTTTATCCTATATAAGCCATCTTCTGCTGCCAAAAGTTTTTTCTCAGAGTATGGCTTAAGCACTTCAAAGTTAAGTACTATATAGAGAGTATGATTCATTTGGCAGCTCATATTGTCCAGCTTCAAAAACCTAAAGCTAGCCAGAGACACACTGTGGGCTGTTTCCAGCTTCAGAGAAGAGAAAGAATTTGGCTTGAGCTTAGGCCGCCCATCCCCATCCAGAGATGGGCTCTTTTTCATCTTATCGTAGTCTTAGCGCATTGGTGTGGTGACTATGTGCTTCACAGGTGGGAGTCTGCCTCTGTCAAATAAGCCAGTTCACTAAGGACGGGATTTGCCGCTGTTATTTTTCTATTAGGGAAGAATTATGCTAAGCCTTTAGAGGCCATCTTTGTGTTGCTATGGCAGCCCATATTTCCTACCGGGTTGAGACCTTGAATGACTACAGTGCAAAGCCAAGTAGCCCCAAAACCCTTTGAGGATTAGAACCAGGGTCTCATAGTTATGCAAAACACCTCTGATATGATTGAACCTTGAATAGTTGAATGACAAAGTTTATTGAGATTGCCTCTCTTTTCATCTGATTATTGTCATTTGATTATTCCCAATCACTTGGCATGGCTTCAAACGCAGCTTTTCAAATGGCTATTGTTTAGGACAACACTGAGAGCTTTTTTTAGACATGTCCCCAAACCTCGTATCTTTGACCATTACATCAGTGAAAACAAGAATGCATGATTCATGTTGAAATGGTAGAAATGTTATACAAAGGCATTCATCTCAAACAGAAATGAATGCAATAGTAGTAGTGATAGTCATAGTAATAGTAATACCTTACAGTGTAAGGCATTACTATTGAGGGCAAAGCTGCAACTATTGATTACTTTTATTTCATATGTTGGTTTATTCCATAAATTGAGGTTTAACCTCATCCAAGAATCTCTGGAATTTTATAAAATTCCAGAGATTCTTGAAAAACACACATGAAGTTTGTATAAGCCACGGCCCAATCTACGAATTACTTGTTTTGTCTGACAAACGGTCCACAACCTAAAGTTATTTGAAATAAAATCTTTTAAACAAAGAAAATCAGCAAATACTCAAATACAAACAAATATTTGGTACTTTTGCAGACTTATACAATTATTCAATTATCAAAATTGTTAATTTCCTGTCAATCAACTACTTGATGGATCAGTTAATCTTTTCAGCACTAATTGAATCAATACGTTGATTAGAAACATGACACTACCTGCTGCTCATCCTTAGTAGCTTAATATGCAGTTTGAGATAGACAAAAAAAAATACGTTTTTGTAATCACTTCATACCAGTGATGTTCTGGAGTTCTGCTTGTGATGTGTAATTTACAGCTGATTGGGAAAATCCTTCCTATAGCTCCCACAATGCTTATCAGCTTACTAACCCTAACCCATGAAATACAATTGTTTGCTTATTAAAGTAATTTCACAAATTACTGGTCAAATTTCATGTGCATCCAAATCAATAGCAGTAGTTTCTCCTCTTTAGATTTTGTCATAATGTTCCCAACTGTTTTCAGACCCGCCATCAAAGCCTCAACTCTATTCGGAGACGTGTATAGACAGCTACTCAAAGCTGACACAGAGATGAGGCTTTGAAAGTACGAGATTGACACTATTGTGGTCACAAAGCACAACAGGAAACTACTTTGAAGAGGAAAGTGCTTTGAGTATCGGATTTCACTTTAGAAATAGTGGCCGAAGTCGAGCTAAAATATTAGACGTGTTGAATTGGTGTACATTTAACAACAAAACCAGACATGTGCACTATACACCACTTCCGAGAGCATGTCAAAACAGAAACGTGAGGAGTTTTAAAACCACAGATGAACATGATTTTTTTTAAATCTAAATTTTGCTGCACATTTTCTCTTACTTTCATCACTTGGGATGGTGCAGACTTGTGACGCAAATAAAAAAGTTGACAATATATCCAAGCGAACATTACTTTTTTTACTTCACAAAATAAAGTGCAGCTATCAGAGTGCCACTGTCTTGTTGGCAGTTTGGGAATTGATCAGTCTCAATCCCAAACTGCATCCTTGTCAACTGGCAGGTCTGCTGAAGATGACACATTTTCTGACAGTGCCTTGTCAATGACTGTGCTTGAGTGAAATCCCCAGCCATGTTAGCTCACTGCCAAAGTGATATCTATCATCTTATTTTTGACAAATTCGTCACACCCATCTCTCAATCTAATTGGTCTTTGAAGTTCTTGTAAGACAAAGACTGCTAATCTTGGTGTGTGTGTGTGTGTGTGTGTGTGTGTGTGTGTGTTTGAACAGTGCTTGCCATTGAATACTTCTCAAGCCTTTGAGCTTGTGTTCAGCGAAGTTTGAAAAACATGACAGTCACATTTTAGGTGCTCTGATGTCACACAGTCTTTCTGGCTTAAAAGTTCACTCAATATGAGGTTTGGTCTACTTTGATGTGGGGTCTCTAGTGATGCGATTTTAGCATGCTATCTGCCTCTGCTGTTCTCTGTCACCAACTCCTGCAAAGACTGACATGGGAGCTGCCAGAGCTGAGACTCAGTCTTTTATTCCTGGTGACTACAAATTAAAGATACGGGAAAGGTATATTCAGGCAGCACCACGACAAGCAAAACGTACAAACTTCTGCTAGTATTTACTCCTGCAAGAGAGACTTAACTTAAAAACACGGATCAAAATTTGTGTTGAGATCAATCATATACTTTTTGTTTATTAGATGGAAAAGTTGTTATTTTTATGACTGGTAAATGTTAGGAGCCTCTTCTTCAAACAGCATGCAAAGCAAAGACATCAAGCACAGTATTACTAATGCATCACTTGTTTCATTTACTTTTGTGAAAGGAATGAAACCCCTGGAAAACATGCAGGGGAGTTTATTTATGACTCACTCATTTACGTTTAAAATACCACCGCCCCAAAAAGAAAAAAACTAGTTACAACTCATTTCTTGCTCATTATGCAACATCCCCTATCTGAAGCTGGGATTGTGAAGTTGCTGTTCTGTGAAGGGGGGGGAAACGCTCGGTGATAAAGATCTAGTAATCTTGTTTTATGCTTATGACGGCGAGAGGAGATCCTCCGCCCCCCTGCGACGCGACGCTCACCTGAAGAAGCAACCGGAGCGCCACATGACTCCTCTGCTGCTCACATCTCTGTGTCCTGAGAATTGGGATTTAGAGAGGATTAGAGCAGAATATTTCAATTTAGCGTCGGAATTCACCTGGCTGTGCCAAAGTAATTACCTACTCCTTCTGGAAAAATGCAATTATGGAAACAGTGAAACACACCTACAGACGGGGAAGATGTAAAGGGTTTTAAGGCGAATAAAAGGGATATCCAAGACTGTAATGAAAGCAATTTAAAAATCGTCGCAACAGCCAGAATTCTTAATTCATTACCTAAATAGTCAATGGGTTATTGAGCTGAAAAGACATAAGGTAAGACAATGCTCCATTCAGTGTTAAAAGCACAGATCGTTGAAAAGGCTGTTTGAAGATGAAGTCTCCAAGACGGAAAGGAGAAATGAAAATGTAGGAACATTTTTTTTAACATGTTGGGGTTCAAAAGGGTCCTATGATTTCGGATGCGTTCAGGGGAAACAAAAATAAATCTGAATTATCTATCCCAAATATGCATTTATAATCGCAGTAAAAAGCTGTAGTTTACACTGCGGTTGCTTGACTATTTGGTGTTTATTTTATTTGGTGGTAAATCCTGAATAATGCACTGTGCTCCAAAATCACCCACAAAAATGCAATATATATATATAGAATATTGAATTAAATAATGCATTCAGTTTTGACTATTAACACAGATTTAGCTTGATACTGCGTGCAAAAACAAGAGGCCTAAGTGTACTTTACATGTGGTTATAACATAATACTTAATTCTGCTTTTGTTCGACTGTGTGATGTGTTCAGGAGCTGTATTGAGAGTTGTGTCAATCAAACTGTTTTAGAAAGTGGGACTGAACACAATAATGTGGCGACCATGCATATGATCTCCCTTAATGTCCACTCTTGTTGTCGCTGTGAGTACAAATGTGTAAATAAAAGGTTTGAATCCGTTACTGTAATATAAATGTACAGGTGTATACTTTTATCATTTTGGCGAAGCAGACTTTTCCTTTCTGACATGACGCCGGAATAAAATCTAAAATTGGAATGATTTATCTTAGTAAGTGGTTTTATGAAAGGGACGTAAACAAGTGAAACAAAGCAACAAGATGCCGACACTCTTCTCTTTAAATGAAATGATGTTAATGCTCTCAGGGTAGCGCCACATTTGGTGCTTTGGTTTTGTTGCAGATTGTGCCAGTGCTCATTCACTTTGCCTTTCTTTCGCACATCAGAGTGAAAAGAAATCAGTACATCTGTCCGGTCTGAAATGCAGGGAAGACGAGGCAGAGGCCCTCTGTGGGTATATCCCATGTAAACAGGGCCCTGTGCATTGTGTAAATTAGATGGATTAGCCCCTGCTTTTGTTGAACGTGGTTTGTACACACAGACACCGATTCAGATCTCCGAAAGCCATTTGGGTCCACAGAACTTTAAGGAAGTCTTACATTCGCAAACCTGCAGCCGGAGATGCAAAACAGGGGGACTCGTTTTCAAGTAACAGAGCATCCGCCATTGTGTTGGTTCAGGTTTTGTTTGGCGAAATGCCAAAACGTTGAATTCAGCTTGAGACTCCATTATAGTTTACCAAAAGGAATAGAATAACATCTTGTTGATGTCTTAAACTCCTTATATGAAGTCCGGAATTTTTATTAAAAAAAACTACTGAACCACTGCCAGCGACGAATACCTTTCATTATCGAATCAGTCATAATTTACAGACCCCAGAACGATTGATTTGAGTGATGAGAAATTCATCAGGAAACGTGGCAATGATGAACACCCTCTACAACACGTACACACACGCACTCACACGCGCAGTCTCATAGCCCACCCGCCGCGTGTGCACGTGAGTGCACGCATGCTTCATTTCGAGGTGTAAATACAAACATTTGTACATATTTCTTAATAATTCAAGTATTTGGACCAATTAAGCCAGATGCTTTTAACGGCTGTTTTATTAGCTGTGGCTAATTAAAACGTCCCCATAATGTATTTTATCTTTGTATCAGTCATCCTAATACGACTCGTCCAGATCATTGAAAAGAGGATGTGTGTGTCTGGCGGTCCCTTGTCCTCTTGTCAGGTGGTTTTGAAGGGGGTTTATTTTGATGTTGTCTTAGGTTGTGTCTTTTTATTTTGTGCAAACTTTGCGGATGGGAGAAAAATACACTTCCAATCCTTTTTTCTCCTGAAACCTTTATTTGTTGTCTCTTCGCTTCCTGCCGCCTCATTGAGAAACGCAACAGATCTCTGAGAAGAAAGAGGGAACTTCATTTCATCCGACACCACTTGTCGTATTGGCCTGTATCTCATATTAATGACTAAAATAAAGCTGATTGGAAAACTGTTTTAATGCGGATTTTATTTTAAATGAGAAGCTGAGTAACCAAAGTAGGACATCAGAGGGGCCATAGGCCCACATTCTGGTGATGTTTTCCACATATTCATCCACCTGTAGCATCGAGGCTTCTGTTGATTTTGCTTCCGAAGAAATGTAGAAATAAAATATTTTTGTCTTTATAACAATGTTATAAAACGGCTTTACTTCCGCCAGCTATTCGGTTTAAGTTTTTTGATTGTTTTAATAATAATTTGACGCATGTTATTAAAACCGGGCTGTTCGTTCTTTTTTTTCATCATCACCGACACATTATTTTGAATTAATAATCCAAAAGTGTATTCAGACGCTCACTTTTTACACCAAACTCCGTTAACACAAGATATCTTCTCGTGTTATTGTGCTTCATTGTTTGACAGATTACAACACTGACCCACTGTCACACACAGGAAAAAACGAATTCATGTAAATTACCTTCACTGCCTCCAAACAATAATTTTCTCAATCTTGAGGAAACCACATTCTACAATGACACGTAATTGTCCAAGAGGCCATTCGGGGTAAACCCTTACTATTAAAGTCATAATTATGATGTAACAAACATTTAGCATCATTGAAGCTTGCAGAGGATTTGCTTTTATATCACTCAAATGTTGTCGTATTAAAAACTATTTCTATTAGAGCTTAAATTGCCTACAAGCCCGCGCTGACTTTGATTCTGCGTGATTTGAATTTATTTTTGGTTCTGTTTGTGAGAATGCGTATTGAACTTGGAAAGCGGAGTGTCAACATATGGTGATAACCTCTTCATAGAGGAGAACGTTTCAGCGGAGCATCATCGTTTCTTATATTTCATTAAATGTTTTTTTGTTTTGTTGTTGTTGTTGTTTTTGTTTACAAAACGGAGATATAACAAATATGACATTGCTTTTAGCAACTTTGAACTGAGTGAAGCATTAACTGTCTTCAACAGGCAGATATACAAAACCACATCCCTTATGGCTGCGTTGTTAGATTTTCAGAAGGAATAAAGCTTGTCTTTTTCCTAAAGGAACAAGATTTAAACTAAAACTGCATTTATTTTATGAAAACATCTATTTTTCCACTTAAATGCACAAGCATTAAAGAGTTTTTTCTGAGTCTTGTGAAAACTGATTTCATATGTGCACAGATGGTTATTAAAAAGTAAACCTGCACCTTTCTTTACATGTGGAAAAGCGTTTTAATCACACACCTATTCCTCTTTGTTTTGTAAAAGGGAGATTTATCTCACTATCTTGTCCTCTGAGATATAGATACATCTGTCCAACAATCAGGTGAAATATAAGTAACTCAGCAACTACTTCAAAGTACAATGCCTGATGATTTTCTTTTGTCAATTTGCATATTTTCAAACCTATAAATCTTTATTCTTGTTGCATAAAGTCAGATTTCTATGTGAAGTATTTTTGTTATCATTCCTCAGGGTCCATCCCCTCTGTGAGCGCATGTAACGAGTGATGATCATCAAAATAATGTCGAATTGAAAATTGAAAAAGTAAACTAATCTCTGCCTCCCCCCTTAAAGTGACGGTAAGAGAAGTACCATGAGAAGTTTGACCATGTACGAATAACAAATGGAACATGTTACATGTGAATTCTGTGGACAATGCAGGGAAAACTTCACATCAAAGGATGAATTTTGTTTTAACTTTGATATCAGCAGTAGAAACTGAGAATGTTTGTGAAACAGCCTTTATTAAACCATTTGAGAGAACGGAATAAAGCTAATTTCCAGCTTTAAAACGTAACGGACTCTTGATTTAAAAACAGAGTCGTTTAATTCATTAGTGTGGTGAACAGTTATTTTTACATGTCTAATTTTACAGTACAGTATGTCTACGGAGTTAATTGTGCCTAATTGTGTGTGTCTTGGAATGTGTGCGCTCATCATAGTTGTCTTTTTGTCTGTGCCTCCCTGTGCCCATGTGCCAACGCAAGTGTGTGCCCATATGTGGGTGTATGAGTGCTCCACTGTTACTCTGTGCCTGCGTGTGTGCCCATGTGTGTTGTATGCAGCCTATTAGTAGAGTTTAACCCCTGTGTTCAGGGAGTCACATCCCCTCAACACACCAGTCTCCATTCTTACAGCAGCACGTTAACATTTTACTCTCTTCCCTCCCCACCCACCCCTTCACTTTTGTCCTAAGAGGGCAATTAAGGAAACAAACGTTTTCCCCAAGATAAGCTAGCTGCCAGCTTTGCATACTAATGCAATGCCAAGTGGTTACAAATAGTGAGTGCTCTAATTACCGGCACTGTTTTCAATCAGAAATTGCTCAATTTCCCAGGATGAGGTCTCCATGGCTGGAGAAAAAAAGCACAACCTGACAGAGGCAAGAGACAATCATCTCTATGTGGAGTGTGGCTGATTTTGTCTGCCTATGTGTGTGTGCTCATGTTCCCACATGTGTGCACACGTGTTGGTGAAAATAAGCCTCTGTGCGTAAAGACCCCTGCACAACCCTCTCTATCACTGTTGCCCTTGACAAGTCAAGAAATAGACCCTGTCAGCCTCTGCAGCATTTAACACTACAATTATCCCCTTTTCACAGCCTGGCTGCATTAATGTAAACCACACCAGGCAGTAGTTACCACTGAGTGATGAGCATGATGTGGTGCACCATCTCTGGGTGAGCAATTTGATGCAATTGTGTTGCTGTGTGATCATCAGTGCAAATCAGAGCCTGCTCATTTATTAAGCAATTTATCTTGGGGAAAATTAGAAGGAAGGCTGTTTTTAATTTGGAGGGAAATAGTAATATCTCTAAAAGCAACAATAATGCATAATGTGGCTGACATCAAACAAAAAAAGGGGGATGTTCAAGTTAGTTTTGCCCGCATCAACCCATCACGGAGGAGTGTACTATTCTGAGGGAAATGGCCATCATCATGTGGCCACCAGGAGTAGGGGGCAGCACAAACCAAAGTGACAAGGACTCACTCCCTGGGTGTGAGAATGAGTCACTCCATAGGATGCGCACACAGGACCCATCCATTGGCCTTAGCTGACCTTTAGCTTTTACGGCGGCTAATGGAGGGCTGGCTCTCGATCAATGCACAGAGAGACTGTGCTCCCCATCACTGCCCTTTCACCAGGCCAGAAAGGGAGGGATGCTGCCAGAAGCCACGCCACGGAGCCATCGACCCTGCCACTTTCCCATCCTGTGGGTGACAGCTGCAGTGCCAATGAGCCTGGGGACGACATGCTGTCTTGCCATGTAGGAAGGACAGCCAGCAGCTCTATCTATGTGGTGGTGGGAGAGAAAGTCACTGATGATCTGCTTGTGAATGTCAGACGTAAACAACCCCAGAAAAAAATGTGGTTGTTGAGTAGATGTTGATATGACGGCCTGCGCCAGTGTTGAAAACCTGCACAGCAAGATGAGGTCACCACCCAGAGCTGCAAGGTGTATTATGTTGATGTTGACAAAATATGTTGTTTTTTTCAGCTGAAAACTTTTTCTAAAGCTGTTTCAATATGAGTATTTCCATTTTCATTACACTGAGTTGTATAAAATGCAGTGCTTATTACGGATGGTGTTGAACCTACAAGTCATGTAAACATAAGAAAAGTTGTCATCCATCAAATGCATGCCTTTGACAGCTTTGTTTTTCAAAAACAGATTCCACTTAATTGCTCAAAATTAAGTTGAATAGAGTTGGACCAAAAGCGAAGAACTCCTGCGACCTTTGTCTGTAAAAAGTTGAAGTCACATCAATAAAGCCCGACTCCTGCATAACCCTTGTCAAATGTTGGAAGTTATGTTTGCATTTTGAGTGTTTTCTTGGCATTCATTGTGCACTTAAAATGTTACCGTAGGGAATATATTTTCTCATGCAGCACCATGTTTCTAAGATGTGCCTGATGTTGTGCTTGGTGGTGTACTTTGTAATCCAGATGGTGCACCACTGTATACCTTTTATCAGAGCAATAGACAATAGACAGACAAAAACACAAAACAATATTTAGTGTGCATTTTAATTGCACTGACTTCAATTCAAACATGCAAAGATATTCAAAACAATAGCAGATAAAACATTCATTCCATATGGGGAGAGAAAAGAAGACATCCAAGAGGTTTAGCACAGATTGTTCTTTTTATTATCATTAACAGTAATGTGATTCTGAAGCCCCCTGTGACCTTCTCACAGCAGCACCTCATCTCAGAAGTCATTCATTAGAACAAACAGAAGGCAGGCAGAAAGACAGTGAAAAAGAGACATGGGGAGAGAGCATAGTGTAAAATAAATTACATTGTTCTTATTTGATGAACCACTTTGAGATGGTAAAAGAAATCATGCTTCAGAAATTCAAAGCATATGTAATAGTACGATGTTTGGAGATGAAGATGTCGTGTGGAGCCCTTGATCCAGTTGTTGGTCTTGTGCTATGTGTGTAATCACAGTTACACTTACTGTCCATTTTGGATTGTAGGACCCACAGGGAGCCTTGAAATATGGGTCTGAGCAGTGTATGTTTGGATTGAGATTGGGTTACAGTGTTTCTGTTTGAGACCATGGTCTGCTGTGGGCTGTGGTGAAACTAATCAAAAAGCTTCTTATGTCTTCTTCCTCTGATATAAATGGACTTTAAGTCTTTCCCTCATGATTTGGCCCAGTATTTACGAAATAAGATTTTCTTTTACACTGGAGTGACAGTAAAGGCCACCTCTCTCAATTAAGCCCCCCTGGCTACTTTTCCATAAGAGTAGTCAGATGTTTCTACATATCTGCACCCCCTAGTGCTTCTTATCTTACCAGGCCTGTAAAGGTACAAATGACCCACCTCTATACATGCAAATGTGTGAATGTATACGTGAGGATAAAATAGCAGGAATGCGATACAGAGTGGTCAGAGGCTCGGCTGTGCAGGGGCGACAGAGGAGATGGAGGAGAGAGGAGGTGGGGGGATGAAGAGAGCCGTGTGGATCCTTGGAGTGGTGTGACAGACTCCCCAGCCTCCTGGTAGGATTTGTTGGAATGTGAGAGAGGAGGATTTTAGCACCAGGCGAGCCACGCCAGAGTGCTGCAGACTTCATGCCATCTGTCTCAGCCTCCATCCTCTCTTTGCCAAACTCATCAGACCTTTATTTCCTCTCCCTCTATCTCCTTCTCATCCCTGTTCACAAGAGTAGCGGACATACTGCGATCTGTTAATGTATTGGAGGGAAAAAAATGGCTGGGCTTAATAAACAGATTCAAAAACCTCGATTGATTAATATGTATTCTTGGAGCTAATTGTCCGACAGCCCTTATGGAGATAAAATGTGTGTTCGATGGCCCTGCCATTTGTTACTTGACCAACAGGGAGAGAGAGATAGAGAAATTCATACCATAGCAGATCTGTTGATCAGTTAATAATGAAACATGTTTCAAGTGAGAGCCAAAAAGTTCACTTAATCATTATAAACCATTATAAACAAACTATTACCTTAATTAACGTTTGTATCATACTGTATATGACCCAAATGTCTGATTTAAATATATACAATAAGTGAATGATAATGCTCGGTCTGGATGTGGTTATTTTGTGATTTAGACATTGAAATCCACCAAACAGCAGCCAGTCCCTGAAAAAGAGAATGTAACCTGACCAAAAATTACCAAATCACTTCCATGTAGAGAGATATGCTTTCTTAGGCCATAATTAAACAAAAAGCAGATTTCCACATCAAATGCGTGTGTTATTGTGTGGTATTTGGATGAGACTGATCTCTCACCCTCTCACCCCATGTGGGCGACTGAGGAGGACGCCGAAGGAGATCACAGGAAGGAGCTGTACCAGCTCCATGTCCTTAACCTGTTGGTAGAAGGGCAACAGAGGGTGGAGGGAATGGAAAGGAAATGCACCCTTTGTCCGAAATGGAACACCAGGTGGCAGGAAGTGGGCAGAAGGCCTTTGAAGATGACCCCTGGTCTCTGCCCTGGGATGGCCTCTGCCTTCGATCCGGCCAGAGACGGCCCCGTGGGGAGCCAGGTGCCCCCAGAGGACCTGCAGACCACGCAGATCTATTATGGGGCGAGGACGAGAACAGAGTTGGCTGGGGCCCAGCCCCACTGCTCTCAGTCATATCACTGTTCAGACAGCCAGAGTCAACTGGCTGCATCCTAACAAGCAGGCAAATACTGACAACAGTCTGGTGCACAACAAGCAGGCACGGTCTACATATGAAAACTTTAGGAGGGATTTCCACTGCAGAATGCTGTCAAATCTGTAAACATTGCATAACAGTGAATAATTGATGTCACTATGCATACATGCTAAAGTGGTACCTATGACAAATTGAATACATGCAGGTGAATAAAGAGCTTTTGGAAATTGAGCCGCATCACACTTTGCACAAAGCTGTATTCTAAGTAGGTTTTATATGTCTTCGAATCAGGCATCCCATTCATCGAGAATGTGTTCAGCTAGCATGACACAAGGAATCTGCATTTGTATTTTGGGCAGCTTTGGAGGAGGTGAGTGCTATCAGTGTCTACACGCTCATTCCTCTGTATCTCTTAGATGTTTACTGCACAACATGCAAGCAAACATACATGTGCACAGACACACACTTAAACACACAAACAGAAACTCTAATCCTGACCCCTCCACCCCCAACCCTGCTTCCCTCCCCGGGCGTGGAAATGAAAGCTGGGCACTTGGATGAGAGGATGGCTGGAAGAAATGAAGACATGTCTGATTTTCACAGCAACCAATGGTGATGCAGCGCTCCGTACTCTCTGCCCTCTGATAGGTCTTTGTCACTCGCTTCATCTCGAGGCCCATGTCATTGCCTCTGATCCCCCTCCCAAACACAAACAGGCCAATCCTGAGACACGTCTCAGGGGCTGAGGAGGGATGAAGGAGCTGAGGCATGGAAGGAGTGAGGGATGCAGTTCAGGGGGAGAAAAAGGAGCACCAGAAGCTCATATTGGTGTGAGAAGGAGACAGTGTGTTATTATTAATAAAGCATTAAAAAAGTGAGCACATCAAAGCATACAGGGGCTATGCTATCATACATGAAAGTAATGCACTATGGCTTAATGTTTCCTAAGGCGTGTTATGGTGACGCTGCTTTGATTTGAAATGCATTGTGTGGAAAATGGATTTACAGGAGTGGGGAGAGAAACCCTGGTGTGGGTGCAGACCATAATTTAAAACCTGACCTCACAAGCTCTTCAAAGTCTCCGTGAGTGTGGATATTTAGGATTTACGTACAGTATGTGTGAGAGACCTAAACCACAGCTACATAAACAACAAGTAAATACATATACATACATGCGAGGGATGTGGAGGACACCTGCAGAAACAGAGAAGGAGCAATCACAACAAAATGCAGAAATGACATTACGATCATTAGAAATTATTTGAACTCATTTTTCTTTGTTCTTTCCTTTCCGAGCAAAGGGTATCGCACCTGATTGCACATGGTTTTGCAGGAAGACATCTTTCTCATCGTTCCCCCGTGGCCAGGTAATTATCCTAATCTACCTTCCTCCTGTGCTCCAGCTCCTGTGCCACACTGGCTTAGACCACCTCTGTGGCTTCATTATCAGCGCTGGGACTCACTAATGGCTTGACGGCCTCACTGTGCAGTCTGCTGGCAGAGAGAAACCAGGGGGAAAGGAAAAGAAGAAGATGAAGGAGGAGGAGAAGAGGGAAGAAAAAAGAAAACGAGACGCTAAAGAGCAAGGGGCTGCCCTGAAGGTTAACATCTCAATCAGGAGGGACAATTCTCTCTAGTCCAACGATTTGGGCTCCATAAAAGTAATCGTTCACTGACGGAGGATGAGACTAGGGCATTATTGTCAAAGAGGAAGTCAGGAGATCGGCAAAAGTGCTCTCGCAAAATGACCTTGAAGTGCGTGTGTTGGAGGTAACAGGTCGCCATGTCCTCCTGTGCATCCTGTACCCCCCCCCCCTCACTGCTTGAAACAGCTATAACCTGACAACATACAGAAGGATTGGGGGTGGGAATTCTTTTTTTTCCCTGACAAATGACACCCAGAGAAAAATGTTGGGGTCCCTGAACAGATTTCTCAGTTATAAAAATAAAATGTGTTGGATTAGACAAAGACAGACATTTTGCATTCTACTTTTGAACCCCAATACGAGCACTGACAAATGCCACCCCACCCCCACTCCGTCTGTGCCATGATTGTTTTTTTCTCTCCAGAAATGTCATATACTTAAGAGGTGATAAATCTATATGGCACAAACAGACACTGACTTCTTCCAAGTGTACATAGCATATAGGCTGACACAGATTGAGATGGTGTAACATGTCTTTGCATCACTCTAAATAGCCATGTGGGCTTTACTCATTCTTTATATACGCACAGATTCCTGTGGAAACCATTTGAAATGGAAGAGGAACTCAAACGCAGTGCCCCAGAGGTGAAAAGAAAATTTAGAGGTGAAAATTACTGCAGACCTCAGTGATGTGAAAATCTACTGAATAGAACTCCTGTTTTTGTGTGGGTGTAGCAGCCTACATTCAAAAAACTCAAGAAATGCAGAAAACTGCATCGATAAACAGCATACTAAATCCCGTGAGAGTTGGTGTTAACATATTCAGTTTGGTTAGAGCAACAGTCAACAGATCACATGTTAAATGCATATTTAAAACATGCTGATTGATGTCAGTTTCAGTAAATCTACTGATGCATTTTTTACATCCAACAATTTAAAGAGAATCTCTTTCGAGATTTATGGCCTATCCTATAGAGCGTATTTGAGTGAATATAAGGACAAATTATTTTAAAGGTTAACTGTAAAGTAGGTGGTAAGGGGTCCAGTAAAATTTGTAAAGTTCTTCTGACACACCTCCACTATAAAACATCCTCTCTCACAGATGAAAATTAAACTGTGCTCTTTTGCAATATGGTGGAAGTGTGACTGAGACCAAATCATCTGCAAATGAACAGAAACATGACGGTAACTCACAGAACTGCTGGAACAATATGATCCCTCAAAGCACGATTAATATGCTCAAGTAATGATTAACATATTTCTATCCAGGAGAAACTAATCTAAATTGGAAATATAAACAGAATACAACAAGTTAGGGGCATTCAACCAAATGACAAAGAAAGCAGTCAGTTACCTGTCTTATGCTAGAAGAAGAACTTGTTCACAACAAGCTGAAGAAATCTGTTGGCAATACAAATAAAAAAATACAAATTAAAAAGGCAGTGTGCAAGTGTATTAAATGGTAGTTGTAAAATAAGGATTCTGTGTTTAAAATAATAATTTGGTCACTGGTCGGAGGACTGCTCTGCAGCATTGCCCTCAGCGCTTCTACTGGTGGCTGAAAGATATATTGTAACACAAACATCTAGAAAATGTTAAATATCAAGTTCTAATGAGAGAGCAAAAACACGTCTGCATTGACATTTTGCTCATATACATGTGCAAATAACACAACATTGTAAAGTAACCGTATCTAATAAGGTTGACATCTATCATTTACAAGGATATTATTATGAAGATATCTTCACTCAGCTACCAATAGCAGCAGTAATGGAAATGTTACTGAGTAGCACTCTTATGCACCACAGATTTCAAGGTGTTTAGAAAATGTGTCAGATAAGGCAGTTCTGAGCTCAGGCAACATTAACGTCCTCTTACTGTTGGGACTTGCACGGAAGCCCACTGAAAGTTGGGTTCTGCCTTTACAAAATTCTAAATGAGCAAATTGGCAAATGTATTTGTTTGAACAAATGTTGAAATTATACTTTGAGCGAAAATGACTAAGAGCCTCGCCCTGTTACTATAGTAAGGCTAAATATTGAAATGGTTTCAGAATAAAGTACCTTTTAGGACACCTATATTTGGTAAGCAGAACGGATGAATTAAGGTGACAGTAAATGTGCATGCTTAGGGCTCAGGAGGATATTAATACATTCTCCACCCCAACATTGTTGTCAGAGTCAGATGGCACATGCAGTTATCAGAGGGGCATAACTCTGTGTGGGGTTTGGTGTAGACAAGCATGAAGACATGCTTTATTTTTTGTCAGAGGTAATGTGATGATACTTGATGCTATAACAGTCTTTCTTCCACAGGATTCTGAATCAGAAACATGCTATAAATAAATATGCTAAAATGGATTCCGATGGGTTTATGTGAGAGAAAATAAAAACATCTGCTTCAAATGTTTATTTGTTTTTCTTCCCAGAAGAACACTTTTAGTTTGAAAAAAAGAGATCTTGAAGGTGAGAGGTAGAAGCAAACCTTTCTTGGCCTTTCCAGGTCACAAGACTGCTTGAAAGGTAAGGGTCTGCTTATCTGAGCACTTCAATTTCTCTGTAGTAGATCACAACCTTTTGTTTATCATCCTGTGTCATTCTGGTAACAGAGTTCCTTTCTGCTTCAGGTCTAGTGCTGAGCAATGCGACTATATAGCATTAAATACTGTGAAGTCATGAATGTAAGATTCTCAGTCTGCATGGTGTATACAGGGGAGGATACAGGCAGTTGAAGGCAGAGGTGGGACTGTTTTTTCACAGTTCTTTCACATGTAACAACCCAAACCGTAGTCACTTCCACAAAAGAATCATGAAGGAATGTAAAAACCTGCTCTTCTGCAGCTTTTCTTTGGCAGACAAAAATAGGATCCAGCAAGGACGAGTGTTCCTCACAAACAAGCATCAGTAGAACAGATGAAATATGGGTTTTCTTCTCTCTAAAGGGTGCTGAAAAATACACAAATAGCACCCATACAGAATAGAATTACCACAACACTAAAATGTGTTGCAGCATTTTAATTAATTGCAATGTGTATTTACACACACCTTAACAGAAATATGATATGGTTGTTAAATTGCCGCTGACATTTTGTGGGAAAGTGTATGTAGCTAGTGTAAAGGCAGGAGCAACAAAGCCAAAGTAGCTCACTCAGAGGAACAATTTTTCTGTATAAAGAGTAATTTTACTTTTGATACTTTAGGCACCTTAGCAGATAATACTTCTGGACTTGTAAAGTAAATGGAGATTGTTTTACATTGTGGACTTGCTTTTACCTAAGTAAAGGATGTGACTAGGTCTTTCACCACTGTGTATATGGAATCAACACTCACACCATGCTACTCTCATTGGTAAAAATTGGGTCATCAACCAAAAAAAAAAAAATATATATATATATATATATATATATAAACACTGCTTTTTTGTACACATAATTGCTTAACAAGATCATTGCATTGCAACATGTCCTCTTCTTATCAAACCTACAATGATCACTGAGCTCAACAAGAGGAAGATTAATTTGCTGTAAGTAGGGTTACAGGCCCAGGTTGGACAACCCGTGCCGACCCATTCACACCAACAGAAAACTTGTTTATTTCCGGTTTATTGCAATAGTGTTAAAAACAAGTATGAAACTGATCCCCATCTTAAGCAGTATAAAAGGTGTGCTTTTAGCTTTACGTAGGAGTCTGTTAGTCAAACAATGGGAGAGCATTAAAACATGCCAATAGAGCAGTATTAGTCAACAGCCTGAGTCAATACACCCCACTGGGCTGCATGTCTTCCAACAAACACAAGCAATTGCTTTAGAAGGCCTCGGCACTAGATAGAAACATCAATTACAGTAAATTACACCAAAACAGTATGTAACACTTCAATTTGTTAAATCTCCTGAGCTGTTTTAGATGAAAGCAAAGCAGAGCACTGGAGTTAGATAACATTCGATAGCTTAAGATACATTATCCTATCTATCCTTGGTCGTGTTTATGTAGAGAATAAGCCAGTTATTTATATTTTGATTCCTGCGACCTATTTCAAATTTTGAATTATGAAACAAGGAGAAACAAGTTAAAATGTTTTTTTTCCTGTGTTCATTCTACTTTTTAAACATAGAATTAAAAAATAAGTGTAATACTTTTGAAATTCACATCAGCTCCATTGTGCACCTAGATTTCTGTGGACACTGGGACCTTTTATGGAATAAAAGTAGTACTTTCAGTTTGGTCCAAGATCAAACACTTGGAAAGGCAGGGCATGTGTTTACTGAGGCTTTTATTTCAAAGTGCTGGGACACAGGTTGATAAATTCTGCAGTAAGACAATGGAAACAAAGGATAAAATAAAATTGGTTCACTGACTCACTTTCTTGCACAGAACCACAAATGATAGCCTAAACGAACCAAAACGTCCAATTTCAAGTAAACTTTGTAGTGTCTCAATGACATCCCTTGCTATGGTTGATTATCCAGGAGGGGTGTTGGTTGCTAGGGACAGATGAAGATTTGGCTGTTTCAGGGAACATTTTGGAACGGGGTGGGGGTGCTGGAGTAAATGAAAGACAAATGCGAGTAGTGCCCACTCAGCTATTTTCCCAGTCAAGATCAAAGACACGCCGGACTGGCCGCTCCACGGGAAACTTGAGATGGGTCCTGCCTTTGTTTGCTGTTGCTAGGAGACCTGCAGAAGGCTGAAAGTGTTTGCAGTGGGGTACAACATCAAAACCATTTCCAATATAAATTTTTCAGACAGCCATGTATTTGTGTCCTGGGCTTTTAATTTACACTGACAACACTAACAAATCATGACTCATCCCTTTGTTAGTCATTGAATCATTCTCTCGGTGTTTGTTTAAAAAAGAAAAGTCATTACAGACATTTGTACATGTGCGCACTTAAAAAGGACATTTATCACTAGTTTGAATACTATGCATTGCATTAGTGCTTGGATAGTATGCCATAGATCACCACCATTGATGCACAAACTAAATTCACAGAACAACCAAAAAAGCAAGATTAAAACATGCTTTTGGCCCAGTGCAGGAGCACACATCATGTGAAATTGCACACACAACTTAAATATAGTTTGATATATTTATAAGCTTAGGCTTGGCTTCCCAATGAAGCTAATTATGATGCTGTTATATATTAATGGGCCCCATGATAGTAAGGGTGGCTAGACATGTGTCACAGAGAGCTCATTACATATCATTAGTTCAACACTCCAATAATGTCTACACCTGCTGAGCAGAAGATAATGACTTGGCCCCTGATATTTGCAGGACTATTTTCTACCAGGCAAAGCACCACTGGGAGGATCGGTCCACGGCTGGAGAGCTGCATTAAAACTGATAAAGCTATACAATAACGTACACATGCTTTTTATTAGTTGTAAGCTACAGTGAGTGCAGCGCAGCAAAGAGGAATGCAGCATTTGTTTGGTTTTTAGTCGAGTAGTTCTCATCAAATAAAAAAAACATGATTAAACAACATTGCTACTATCAGTAGATATGCTGTTATACAATTCTGGGAAAAAAGCTAGTAAGATATGCAATAACCTATTTACAACCGCTGTTAGCTTAAATCTTCATAATAGACTTGTGCAATTCCTGTTTGCTCGATCACTGGAGTGGCTCTGGCTCACTCAGTGTTACATAACCTTGCATGAATAACTTGACCTCAATCTTTCCCCCCCTTAATTTAAGAGGAACATTCACATTTCTATAGTGAACATGAGCTCAATCTTGTACGCAACTTTGTTAAATACACACGTGACAAAAAGCAGGGGGGTATGGTCTACTGTAGGTAGTTTTATAGATTTATTCAAAGTATATGGTCTTGAGACTAATGGGACAACTGCAATTGCCACAAAAGTGACCTTCGTGTCTGGGACAATAAAGATTAGAATCGTGCTGTGACTGCCTTGTGTTTTCACTACTTGATGCCAATTGGCACAACGCTGGCGTCCTCTCCCCGGTTCCCAGTCTGCCATGATGACAATGGCAACCAGCTACCGCATGGCATGTAAAAATCACAAAGCAAGCCAACAGATATTTGGAAGATATGAAGATAATACAAGACAACTAATCAATCGCTCTGTCAAGAAAACGTATTCCTGGGCACTGGTATTGCTAGCCATTTTGCATTTCTAGGATTCAATTCAGCCTCCTCATCTATGTTTAGAGTACAGCGTGCTTTAAAATGCTTTGAAAGAGGCAATTTCTAGCAGAAAAGAAGATGTCTGATTATTTTAGGATTCTAAGTTTGTATCATCTAAAGTGCTGCATTTTTTCTAACCTAAAAGAACCAAAAATGGCCTACATTTAAGTGCGCCACGAGCTTAGCTGCTGTGTCCTGCCTTAACCTGCTCTAGTCAGTAATAACGTGTGTGCTAGTGAAGCTTCAGCAGAAGGCAGGCAGTGTCCAGCAGGCAGACAGTGACAAGACCAAACAGATTCACCAATCCGAACATTTGTTTCACCATAACATTTTTTTAAAAGCCAAGGTTAATCCCGCTGTTATTGTCTTCAGCTGAGGAAGACAGAGTTGTCTTCTCCTGTCACTGCATCCACAGATCTAGCCCTGCGTGACATCACTGTGAACACACTGCTGCCAAATCCCGCATCAGCGGTCTAAATACACTTTAATTGGTGTGTGAAAAGCTGTTGCATTAACTGAACATCACGTCGATGTATGACTGCTGAGTACAAGTCTGTACTGCGCTTGAATTAGATTTTGACAGAGAACGACTTTGTTCATTTGGCTGCCACCTGCCTCTCAGTAATACAAATACTTCACTATAGTTATCAACACAGACTCATATTGGGTCTAATTTGTTTGCCAAATCTTTGGCTACATTCATGACTTCACTGCCAACATGCTGCTATTCTGGAGGGTTAAAAAACTTTTTTTCTTTTTCTTTCTTTCGGTTTACTATTTTACAACATATTATGAATCTGATTGTTCTTTGGATGTCCTCTGCAAAGTGCAATATTGCAATTAATAAATCATCTATGAAAGAATGTATGAATTATGTAGATTTATAAAGCCATCAGAAGTTTGCATTTATAATAAGTATGAAAACACAGTAGGAATGCTTTGAATAGAGCCATATAAAAGGATGAATAGTAGAAAAAATATGTCTCTTAGGTTCTAATCTGATGATGGTTAAATCTTAAGTTATGGTTCATTTAGATTTGATTGATAATTGATGCTGTGAATACAGTGAAGATGGTGTTTCAAATGATAGATTATCTGTTTATGAGATAAAGAGGTGAATATTTTAAGCTTTCAACAAGTGCTTTTGTTTATTTGCGTGGCAAACTGTCTGTGCACTAAAATCTACATTTACAATAAAGAATCCACCTTGTGTTTTTTTTTACTTCTTGTGCTCCTAAAAAGCCTAAGTAAGCACAGAAGCCAAGACACTCTTCCCTAAACAGTTCACCTCTGTTTTGGGGATGACTGCTGCCTGAACTCTGTACCCCCACTGAGACAATAAAACGGCTGGATGACTATAGGACTAGCAGAAAGGCCGACAGTTTATAACTCAAGAGAGGCGAAACTATATAGCCTCAGTGAAGATAAAGATTTAGTAACGGTAAGAGATTGGAATTCTCTCAGTCTGAGGTCAGACGGCCAAAGTTACCTTTCTCAATCCCCCGAGGGCGTACGTAGAGACCCTGGACACAAGCTGGAGCACACAGTTACATCCCTTCAGCTCTAAACAAAGGATTTGTCGTAGTGAATCAGAGGCCTCATCATTCCAGCCAATAATTGCTCAGTTGGTTTGTAAATGAGATGTACTATCTTTGGTAAGAAGAACATTATAGTCAATTTCCTGCATTAACTTTGCTGAAGGCTTTTATAATGGAACTAGTAGGACACATAGGGGAAAGAATAGTTCATCTAATTTATCTTTAATGGCTGGCTAAGTCTTCACAAAGATTAGCTTGATTAGCTCTATTTAGACTGATATAATTTGATTGACATTCAGAGTAAAAAACATGCAAATGTAAAAAGGTCCTCACTATTATTTTCTTTTAAGTCATTTATTTATAATTTAGTCTAATTTGAATATGTCGATTAGCCTGAGATAAGAAAATATATACTTTACACCTTCAACCATGTTCAGAAGTAATACATAGATTATTTCACTAGAGAAATGTAAATAAAGCAGAAAACCCCTGTGTACAGCAGCTTTAAATGGTGTTCAATAAAAAAAGAAACAAGAGCATTAAAGCTACAGAATATTTTTCCTTCTATCCTAACAATGTTTATTTGTTTACTTCAAGTTAAATATAGCCACTTTTTCAAAAGAAAACAAAAACATATAGTACATATTTAACTCTCAATTTTGCTAATAGCAAGCAAAATGTTAAACATTAGCAGCAGTATTATCTTAAGGGTGACTGCTACATTATGATATGGGAGTAGTTTAAAAGTCTTGATCTTTTCACACTCTAAGCAAGAACTGTTATTGGAGCAGCTTTTCTGTGAGTTTCCCTTTTCATTCTAACGGCATTAAAAAGCGTAAAGACTGGAAAACAGAGGAGGGAGGCTGACGTCACAGTCCAAGAGTCACCCGCCGTGTGTTCGGCGTCTCCAAGTAAAGACTTATCTGCAAAGAAGTTTGGACGGACAATGTGGGTGGACAGGGCGTGAAACTACTATCATCATCAGTTCTGAATGAAAAAAAGAAAACATATCTTCCACAAAAAAGAAGGCTCATTCCAATTCAGCTGCGTTGTTAGGACAACGAGAACCATCCCTCAGATGATTAGTTCCACTTCAAAAGAATTTACTTTCCGCAGTGGAAACGTCCCCCTTTTGTGTCTGTACACAGGGTTTTCTCAGCCCAAAAGAAGAATCGTATGTTTAGTCAGCCTGTTTATTATTCCTTCTGTTCACACTACAATTGTATTAAATAAATAGAGTACTACTAACAAAGGCCTATTAGCCCATAAACATGTCCTGGTACACACAAAGAAGGCTAAATCACAGTCTCTGCACAAGAATTAAGATACTTTAAATGCTGGTAAAGGCATTAAACTACATTGCTCGGGACATGGCGCCCAACTCAGAATGTCTTTTCACTGGCATCATGAAACATGCATGTTATGCTGCACATATTTTTTTTAACTGGGGATTTGTTATGGGGCTCCATTTCAATTTTGAGAGAGAGTTTGAAAATAGCACTAGTCAGTGGTGATGCTGTGAAGCAGCAGTGTGCTACACATTTTCTGGCACACATTAAGAATAAATGGATTTCACTTGTTCACTCCTGATAAGCAGCATGGCCAGTCACATCGATGGATATGCTCATTGTAAAAGTAGTAAAAGTAGTTACTAGTGAAAGTAGTAATCTTTGAATCAAAAGTTGAATAAACATACTTTGCACACTTTAAGTTTACATGTCAAATTACACACGTAATTTTACATTTTCCATCTAATACTTTAAGTTACTTTAAAACAGACAACAATTAAAAATGTCCCAAAAACCACCTGGAGTCTGCAAAAAAAGTTAATTGCAGGTCAACCATTAACTCTATTGTTTGGTGCAAATCACATTCAACTTAATGTGATTATTGATGTGTGGTTAAAGCACCAGATCAAAGAGAGTAACAGCAGTTAGCCTGATTGTTAACCTGACTTCCTTTCGATTTTAAATTCTGAATGCAAAAGAGGCTCAGATGAAGGTCTGCTAGTTGTTCAGATAAACAGACATTTTGCCTGACTCAAAATCCCAAAAGGGGCAGACAAAAGCATAGTGAATACACCTAAAGGTAAATGAGTGGAATCAGGATGAAAAGTTTTTTTTCCTTGACGCAACCTGCAACTGGCAGCTGTGACATGCTGGTTACTTTTATTGGATGTGAGGTTTATTTCCGAAGTTGAATCCCCAAATCAGCCGGGAATACAAATATGTCTGCCAACAATAAATAAAGCTTCACTTTTTGAACAAACAATCTGTGTATATATATATATATATATATAGAGATAGATAACTTAAATTATTCTTTTGTTTATATTGTTATTTTTATGACTGGATCTCTTAATTAAAGTCATGTTTAACTTTTTACTACCCGTGTCTTGTTTTTATAGAATTCTACAACTGTAAATTCCTGGTTGACCACTTCAATCATTTCAGTGTACCACTGACTGTAGTTTCCAGTATGAATATTGACTGGAACCGTGCCTGGTGTGGCTCCAGAGCATCTATCCTTCACTTTATGATCAGTGATGAGCATCCTTGTGACCTACAGTATATTAATATGCTCAGCAGAAAGAAACCTCTTGGCACAGGAGACGCCAGCAGCAGCGCTTTAATGTTGGCAACTGTCAAAGCTTTGATTTCTGATTGATGAGTAAGGTCAGTGCAATAACAGAATGACACTACTGGTCATCTCGCCCCCTTTCCACCACAGGAAACATACCCTTTAACACAGCAAAGACGCCCTGTCCCTCAGACTCCAACAGCTACCACATCTTTTGAAATATCTATAAAATAAGTTTCTCACAAATGTACAGAGTAATCCGTATAGATGTAACATATATTGACTGAGCAGGAGGGATGCAAACACATTTATATCCACTAGCCAGGATGAAAGAGATACATTGGAAAGTGGTAGGCAGTTTTTCTACAGCATCATTAACAATGCATAGTTCCTCCTGAAATCTCAAACCTGTACTTTTTGTAACTTAAAAGGAATAAAATAAAATGAGCAAAGTATATACACATAGCTGTCAGTTCATTACGTACACAAAAGCTAACTACAAACTAATGCAGTCTAATGCCCTTCAGTTAACACTACCCTCATGAAGGTTAGTGTTCAGTTTTTGTTGAAACTGTTTTAAAGGGATGTTGATTCAGTGTTGTGGTCATTTTGGAGGCCACAGTTTGTGGTGCGGCTGTTGAGTTGTATTGCATTGTACTGAGAGGTGTTTCTAATATTTTGTCAATCACGTTAATATCAACGAGGGCACATATATTAGAATCATCTCTCAGTGAAATGCAACCAAATTAAACACTACAAACTACAGCTTCCAATATGAGCAGAAAGCTGCATTGGTAACACTTTTAGTCCGCCTATTTAGCATTCACAAGCACTACATAAACATTTAATAAATGGTTTATAACACATAATATTGTCATTGTAAGCAGCTATAATAGTATATATAGTAAAACACAGTTGTAATAATATAAAAGATATCTTCATGGGGGAAGTTATAATTGTTGGCAAATACTATACATTGATTTACACGTATAAATGTGGTTATATCTGCTCACAACAATATAGCGTGTTATAAACCATTTATTGAATGTTTAAATACAGCTTTTAAATACTAAATAACTTTAGCTAGATGTACTTAATAAACTGGCAACTGAGTGGCATGTGCATGTTTCTTTAAAATCTAAAAAAGCGAGCCTACTAGTTCGTGCAACTTTGTGATGGATGCAGTATTATTTGACCCTCTGGCCACTTCAGCACCGTTTTACACCACAACCACAGGCAGAACTATCGTTACAATAAGTTGAAATACTCTGTGGCCATTTTATTAGATACAATACTGTAATAATACCTGTACAATCTAATGCAATCCAACCCAATACAACTGTACTGCCATAAAGTCTACTTTTATGATGCCAATAATGTTCAGGGTTTTTTGACACATTGAGGTTGTAGTTGGTGATGATGTTACAATTGACTGCATTATATAGAAAGGTGTTTCTAATATTCTGCCTCCTTCATGTTTGTAAATAGAGAGGGTTAAAACTCAGACCTCTCAATACCTCTCAATATAATGTAGTCCAGTACAACACCACCTTTACTATGACTTCAGTAATAAACATAAAACTGTTGTTTGTGTCAACAAAAACTGAGCATGATACATTTTATAGCAGGCTGTATTGAAATGCAATAGAGTGTGTCTAATACCTAATGTGGCCTCAGTGTACCTAATAAAGTGGCCACTGAGTGTAAATAAAGTCTTGTAAGCCAAAGATGCTAAAATTGAAGAAAGAATCCAAAGTATGGTTAAAATGCATTATTATTTTTTCCCTGTTTCTAAATGAGGACGGGCTCACTTGAAAAGAACTTAACTCAACTGCAACTAATTGCTCCTTTCATCTCTCCAATTAAAAGCTGAATTTTAATCCGAGTAGTTTATTTCTTGTTTTGATAGCTCATCACGTGCCACAGCCTTTTAATCATCACAAAAATGTAAGTATTGCATATTAATTCCGCACTGAGGGATGAGCCGTTATTTACACTACTGATTTTCGTCACTCTCTAGCTGCGCAGGACTCCTCCAGGGCCGATCCCACGATGACTGGGCCTAATTGACTACCACAATAACGGATGTGTTGGCAAAGCTAGCCACTAACTGCTAACATTTTCAATCCAAACCCACTCAGGTGTGCATGTGTGAGAGGGTGTGAGGAGGTTGTTAAAATGGTGCTGACGATCAATAGGATGTTGTTGTTAGTGAGAGACCTTTCAAGGGAAACATCATTGAGGTGGCTTCACAAGTTGTCATGTGTGATGTTTGTGAAATGTATCTGGAATGTCTCTACCTTCAGCTGCCTGTATAAACAGTCAGCAGTGACAGCTCAGCTCCCCTGCATTTTTTGTGATAAAACAGTTTAGTTGCATGAGGTAATCTCACCCTTACCCAAATGAGATGGTAATGCCTTCACTCAGGGAATTCAGCAACACACAGCAGCACCTAGAAGGAGGCACAGGACTAATAATAGAGCCTTCGTTCTCTTAACTTGGAATCTATATTATACGCTTCAAAAATGAGATCAACTATATGGGTCAGTGGGATTTCTGTGAGAGAAAAAAATAGAAAGGAGCAACCAAAGAAAATATGCTCTGCTGACAACAGATCTAAGGAATGCAGTAGCTAATAAGAAAATTATTTGGGCAGAGTAACAGCTCAGAACTTTAATTAACAGAGCTGGTTTTAACTGATTGAAAGGGAATACATGTCCACACTCGTGTGCACACGAGCCTAATTATTTTCAACCCCTTGATTGTCTAAATAGGCTTTATAAATAAAAGCACAAGTGACTTAAAATGTTCAAAGGAAATTATTTTAGAAATGGAAATGATCAAAGAGCAGTCTTTCATAACTTCTGTGATCTGTGAGCTGGAATACACGGGGACTTCAGTCCTCCACGCTGTTGCGGCCTAGGTTTCATATTAACTTTGGAGGAGACACGCACAGACCACTACTCCACCCCCAACATCTGGCTTTCTCTGGGGACGATAAAAGACATGTATTAGCCTCCATCTTTGCTCAGTCTGTCGACAAATTAAACTGAACTAATAGGAAGAACAGCATCAATTAATATCAATACCTATGATCTGATCTGATTTAATCTGAGATGATATGATCTGATGTGATATGATCTATAGGCATCCTGGGTGATGGATTTACTACATGGAACAACAGCGAAGCTTGCGTTTTATGGAGATGAATAATAAAACATGTTTAGATAATTATGTCACGGTGACTTCTTGTAGCCTCTGGCATCTTGTTCACATGTGTGGGTTACCAACAGCCAACGCTGGCTCCAGATCCATTTACCCTGGGTTTTGTTTATATTTACCTATTATTGTGTTGATAAAAGGAAGTATTTAGATGCACAACACTTCAAAACACATGCAGAAAAGAAGCACAGTTTGGTACTTACAGCACAGCTGCGTGGTAATAAGTTGGAGAGAGGGAGTTACTTTTTATTCTCTTGGCTCCTTGGCATTATTCATGGTCCCTCAGTCGTGGTATATTCTGAATTAAGTTAATGTACAGCACATAGTTAATGATGTGTTTGATCAAGCGCTAATAATATCAGTCAAATGCAGTACATGAGTATGTGACTCATTAATAGCTGGGTGTATTGTGCTGGTGCTCTTAAACGTTTCATATATTGTACAAATTCAAACACAAATTTCTACAGTAAACTCTTATCTCTTCCCTTCCACAAGTATTTCTTCCAGAAATTAGATTTTGTCTGGGTAGTGACCTGATATTTTTCAAAGCATGGTGTTTGTTTTACTGAAGGCATTGCATTTCCAAGGGAATATGTTTTGTTTTTGTTGCATATGAATATTTTTGTGATACACCCCAGTTACATAGATGGATTGCATAATTCAGTCAATTATAATATTGAGGAATATTATAGCATTCACAGAAGCAACAGTATAGATAATGTATCAGATATTGGAGTGGAGCTGAACACAAGGGTTAATTACCTGAGCTGTATCCAACTTTAATAATGGACCTTTATATGAAACACTATGTTGGTGCAAAGGGGATGTATTTTTGATCCCGTTCCTCTTCCAGGTACTTTAAACTCAGGATTATTCCACAGGGACTAAAACAGATGCAGTTCTCTGTTCTGCTTTGTTCTTTTTGAAAGTCATCTGTGGAAGGGAGCAGTGATGCTGGCATAGTACTGATCCCGGGACAAAATCACTGCAGCTCTTTTTGATGCTAAATGTGCACAAGTGCTCGTACACACCTACGCAGACACAGTCACACATATTATACATCCCATTACCATATCATAGTAAACATCCAATACAAGGTTAGGCTGCTTTATTGATCTTGAAAAAGATGAAGGGATAGTCCATTACTTTCCCTTTGCCACTCTTAAATCCGTTACCTGGGCTCCTCACCGCCACACTAGCTGGCTAAATCCTCTCTCTCATGCTCCTTGTGCTCCCTTTAGCCTGTGGCTAATGATAAACTATTTCCATCAATAGATCTTTAGCTTCAGAGGGACCCTAACGACACTGTGGTCTGTTTGGATTATTTTATTGATGACTACAAATGAATAAAGCAACAATAGGTTACCTTGCATTTCTTCCTGTTGCCTTCGTGCCATGAGAGTGCCTCTGTCTGTGTCATGCACGTCGGGGTCAACACCACACCAAATCACATTTGTCCCCTCCATTAATGTCACAGCCTTAAAGCAACATATCATCACAGAGTGGAGCTTGGTCTAACTGTAATTGAAAAGGCCCAAGGGGAATTCTGGGGTTGTGTGTGGGGCCCCCTAACCCCCGCCACCCTACATCCATCATTGTAGAGTTAGGCCTGGGGTGCTCTTGTAACGCTGAAGGTTAACAGCGAGATCGCCATGCATCCTCACTTACAGAGCTCTAAAATGTGACCCCATGGGCCCTCGGTACAGCTTGAAAACACTAGAAATACAGCATCATGTCAAATACATATTAATTTGACGGCCACATACAAACGAGTCCAAGCTCGAGCACATCAACACATCCATGTTCAGCGAATAGATGGACTTCAATAGGGATGTGATCAGACACAGAATCCTTCCTTCAGATGTTGAGTTCACAGGCTTGATTACACAGCCGCCTTGCAATGCATACAGCAACAGATAAAATTAAACACTCGCGATTACTGAATGCTTTGAAACAGCCTGGACCGTGATCAATGTGATCCCTTTTTTAAGTTCAACCTCAAACAACAGAGATTTGAGAAATCATACAAAAAGTATTCAAATGCTGTATCTCATAATAAAACCGAATTGTTGCTAATGAAATGTGATAGTTTTGAGAGACAGCAAAGACAACAGGCACTTAGGTTCTCTTTGGACTGTTTTTGTAAAATCTAAGGCATTGTGTTCTTTAGGCGTCATGATCAAAGCCTTTTTAACACTTTCTAGCAATTGCTTCAAATGCATTCTGTAAAATGTGAATCATTAAACAGAGGCTCTAGAATATAACTGATAATTTCTCAAAGATCATATTCTGTAGAACCGTTAAGAAGCACAAAGATAAAGGCATCAATTCCTGCTCCGACGTGCAGATTTAGGCATAATCATCTGGCTTTCCACATACATGAAAGCTACCAGCTGCCCTTGCCAGTGAGTGGAGGACATTAAGGCTCAGCCTGGTTGATCTCTGATGACAAGGGTCTGGAGGAGGGATTAGAAGCAAGGGGACCAAAGTTATGGTCATTCCCTTAAAAGGATGGCATTGCATCTCATAGGCCTGGAGCTTGCAGGACTTGAAAGATCTTCAAAGGTCTGCTCACCCCACACAACCTACTCTAAACTCCCCCCCAAAAAACTTGAGCATGAATTTTGAAAGATGTGGATTTATTTATTTTTCCTTTTGCATTGCAACAGGCCACAACAACGTACGTCATATCGACAAACCTTTGCCTCAGTTTGGTTGTTCATTGTATGAGATAATCATTGTCAGTCATATGGTTACCTCTTGAGCTTACCAGCTCACAGGAGAACATTAAAGTCTACATGATGTCTCAGAAACTGGCTCATCAAAAACTGTCAAAATATCTGTTATGTAAGGCATGGATAATAAATGAAAAAAAATTGGAAAAAAGACCGTTCACAGGGGTAAATTGCAATGCATCAAAAGACAAATTTGCATTAGATATGAGGGTAGGCGGAGCCTTTCTCTCTATCCCCCAGC
The DNA here is from genome assembly GCA_036023655.1 of Nannoperca australis. Lineage (NCBI taxonomy): Eukaryota > Metazoa > Chordata > Actinopteri > Centrarchiformes > Percichthyidae > Nannoperca > Nannoperca australis. Next base: position 10,550 of record JAVQJD010084733.1, on the reverse strand, counting down.
ATATTGGCTGTTCAGTGCAGTTTTTGGCGAATTCTTTAACAATAGTTGGAGAACTGAGTGTTTGAGGGGCTTTGGCTTAAGTTGACAGTGGAGCGACCGTTGGGAAGAGTGAATAGGAGCCTAGTTTAATAAGCCCTGGTACAGGCTGGACTACACAGGGGGCTGGCACCGCTGAAATCAGAAAACTGCAGTACAGATTAAGATCTAAAGGATCAGTCTGGTTAAATCATACCAACACATCGCAGGGACTCTACATTCCTATTCACCATTTTATGGTTGTAAACACATTAAACATGTGCATATGATTGCAATGATTGCATTGTCTTACATAAGAGTCCTGCTTCTGATGAGGTATTTTAAAAGCATTTTAATTATCAAGCTGTCAAATTAACACAGGCTTAGACATGAAACAGATTACCTTACTTATGTTCTCAGAGAGAAACAAGTGACACGAGCTACATATTCATTTCACTCTACTTTTTCATCTTATCGACTGTTGTATTATATATTGTTCAAAAATTTACCTTATCATCAATCTGTTTTCAGTGTTACTGTTAATTTGCCTTATTTTGCATTGTTAGCATCACTGATGCCTTCATTCCAAACCCTGCAGTAGCTGCTATTCTCCAACTGGAAAGAGAATGTGGAAACAAATTTAAGGAACAGTGCATCTGCCTCCAGTTTACCATGTGGGGTTGCAATTTTCCATGGAGAGAGGGGCAGTGTACAGAGAAAGCCGATATATGAGTCAAGTTCCATGCATGTTTGGGGGGAAATCTGGCAGAGGACACCTACTTACCATGGAACCACACTGGCAGAGATTAGGGGGCCATCATGAAGGAGTCATAGAGGGTGAAGATAGCCAGGAGCTGCAGGGAGAGAGATAGATGAGACGGAGGAACAAGAGGGCCTGGTGAACAAAAAAGGGGAGGGGGCACAGAAGAGTGGATGAAAAGAAAGCATGTTGGGGAGCAACAGCACCACTGGCTTGACCTGGGGAGGATGGGGGGAAAAGCCAGAGATCCAATTAAAAACACACTTGGTCAGTCAGAGTCAATGTTGACACAGTCCCGGCCCAGTGCTTAAACCGTACTTGGAAAAGTATGGGAGCCGCACAGTGCAAGTTACGCAAGATGTTCTACATGGTTATGATGACGCATAAAAGCCAAAAACCTGGTGTGACAAAGTAGCCCACCCCCTGGTACACAGCTGGGGCTCAACCCAAGTATTGCATAACAGCGACCCAGGGGGGCAAGACAGCAATTCAATGGATCCCAAGGTGAAATGGATTTATTTACATTAAATTGATGTATAACTCTGTATGCCCTGTCCAAAATGGTGCCTGTGCTTGTTGCTAGGCAGAGAGCGCAAGAGTAAAGATGGCGGCGGACAAGTGGCAAACTGGGAAGCAGAGGTCTAATCACTTGTGGTTACTGGGGGGAGGGGGGGGGGGGTGGCAGGGTTAAATGATTATGGAATATTACTGCGGCTTGATAAGAATATATGACGAAAAGCTCACTCACTGTAGTTGGAGAAATTCACAGATTAGGTTCCTGCCTTTTGGCTTTATGCATGTCCTCACACAACAAAAGGAAAATCTGTTTTCCATTGTCAAATACAGAGGCTTCTTTGAGCACAAAATAATGTTTGATCACCTCTATTATGTTTTCTGTGGAGAGACCTATTTTTAGAAATGGGGGAGAAATGGACAGAATGTGGCAGTGAATACAATAGTTGGGGTTTAGACGATGACCATGCAGAATATCTTGAGATTACTTTAAACACACTGATACAACAGTAACACCAGACTTTGATGCAAGCTATTGATAAGGTTGAAATACAAGTGAATGTGATTTCATAAACTTCCGTCATCACATCTTAGAGTACACTGATCAAAGCTAACCCAGTTCACCTCAATTTACTTGAAGAAAGAAGCACTTCACATTTGAAATATTTTAAACACCAACCACTTGAAAAGATCTATCTTAGACCACGTCATACTATATATCACAAAATCTTCAACTCCATGAAAATGATCATCATTGTCAACCTGCGTAGTACTGATGCAGCAGTCATCAAGTACACATTTGCTACCGATTGCCAAAATTACATTTGAAAGAAAATTATTTAAGCAGGACCTGTTGAGGGTGTACCCCACCTCTTGAACAATGTCAGCTGGGTTTGGCTCCCAAGCATAAGCATATAACTAATGGACGGATGGATAATTTACAGTTCAAACTGCTTGTTGTCTTATCAAAACTGAAATCCAACTAGTGAAACTTATAGAGGGTTTTCAGAGATGCGTCATGGAAAGCTAAAAACAAAAATTAATTGCGGTCAAACTCAAGAGGGATTTGCAAAATGCATCATGTAATAATATCTGACTCTCCCCAAAGATGTGTCCTCAAGAGTATCGCGCGCAACATACACTTTTAACCAGCACACAGAAAGCATAAACAAGTTAATCACAACTCTGCACCATCTCAAGAACAATTACACTGTAAGCACATAAAATGTAGGCGCTTACTTTGCATTTTTTTTGCTCAAAAATATGACAAGATTAAAACAGTTTGGGGAATTTATTATTATTATTTTCACATTTTTAGAAATATAGAAGGATGGATGTTACAATAAAAACAACAAAACGGCTTATAGACCTGTCCCGAATAACAGCATCATAACCAAAGTCTTCTTTACATTTCTTAACTTTTAAAGAACCTAAAGTGTATTAATATGGTTAAGGACAGTGGAAGGAAAACATCTTGTCTTGCAGAATTCCCCCCTTGTGTTTTTGTGGTGATCCAGACAACTGTCCCTCCATCAAGCTTTTCTCTGGAATAAAGAACATCCTTATTGCAGCTAGTTAGCTATCATGTCACTGTAAGCATATATTTCAAAGAAATGTAAAATATATGCACTTTTGACCTAATTTCCGCTTAATAAATGTGAAGCAAATTGGTGTATATAATGGCAGTCATCATCCACATGTTTAACGGTATAAAACGCTGACATCCATATATACAGGTACAAAGTATAAAGCTTTGCTTCTGGCAGTGGAGCAGAGGTTCTTTTTTTCATTACCTTATTCATCATAATTGTGACCCACCCAACCTCCACAATAATCAAGCTACTGCAGTACTTTCCTGAGCAAGACGAGGACAGACACTCACTGTGTACATCATCTTTAGCTACACACCATTGAATGTCCCATTAACTGTACTTCAACCTGGTCATTCAGTTTCCAACCACTCTCCCCTATGAGAGGGTAATACTGTTAGAGAGAGGTGTCATTTCTGACACAGGAAACACAGAGTGTAAACTAAGAAGGGACTATATGACAAGAATAAGTACAGATGAGTCTAGCTCTGCACCAGGATTAGTAGTGAAACTGAATTCAAGGTCTGCTGATAAAAACAGACGAACAGAAATCTTCTCAGCTTGTTTCTCTAAAATAATGAGGTGTTTGTTGAAATGTACATTCCAGAAAGTACAACAACCAAGCAAACATGAACAAATATGTAAGCAAAACTGCAACGTGGGTGAAGTGAATCAAACATTGTACTATTAGCAATGTGAGCATCCAAAAAAGGAAAACTAACATCTCTTTAAAAAATATATTTTTAGTTTTTTTCCAACTTTTTCAGCTTTTGTCAATAGCCAAATTAAACTCTATTCTCTGTTTGTGTGGTACTGGGGTTTTTAAACATTAAAATCTAGCAAATCTATTAATACAGACTCAAAGTGAGGAGACAAAATGATTTGAATGTAAATGCATTTATAGAGTAGATTAAAGCTTTTTGTATGAGTCCAATAATGATAGGGATAATAATGGACAGTTTAGTCATTATGACTTAAGTATTTGGACAATACAATATTTTAAGGCTACACGGGTCATATTTGTGTTTCAGCTTGCTTACCTTCAAGGCACGACCTTTTACGTCGTGTGTGCGTGTGAGAGCTAGAGAGAAAAATCGAATGAAAATATAAAAATCGATTAATAAGATATACATTCAGCTAAATGGACTTGAGGAAGCAGAAAACACACGAGAAAAGACAGAATGCGCGTGACCTTGCGGTAAATACACCTGTATCCCCCAAAACTCACGCATTCATGGCGCAGTTTATAAGCGAACGCTCTTTGGTTGAGAGAAGGCCGTGTGTTGTGTGTTGTGCAGAGTGACCCTCACATTTTAGCCAACTTTTGGTAAATTTTGGTTAATCACATGTTACTGTTCAAGTGTTTGACTCATGTTTACCTCAATAAAGTCAGATCCTGACTTTCAACCAGAAACACAGATTATATCTTCTGTACGTGAGTACCCTCCGTATTGTGGCGGTTGGCTACATTAGTTTGCACAAAATTGCAAACCTGCAAATATGGCGTGGGCTACTAGAAATTATTAAAAAACAAAAAGGTGGGGTGGGGGGGTGGAAGTTTGAGTTCCAGATTAAAATGCATTGATTGGGTTTAAGCACACACGCCTGATCAAAGAGAATATAGACACTTTAATAAAATATAGAATACATAATTAATTATACAGTAGGCTTATGTACAGTAGAACTGTATGCAAATTAAACGTTTTAATAGTATCACGAACACTGGTTTATGCTCACATTGGTCTTACTTTGCACAGAAATTTGAAATATAGGCTACATGTAATATAAACAAGAATACGAATGTGTAATGAGAAGGGGGCGAAAAGTGGAACTTAAGGAGAGAGAGAGAGAGAGAGAGAGAGAGAGAGAGAGAGAGAGAGAGAGAGAGAAACCTACTGAGCCTCGCAGTATTTTAATTACAGACTAATCATGCTTCAGGCCCATCACGCAGGCTTGTTCGGTCTCAAAATTTAACTTGAGAAAAGACCTTACAGATATTTATTTCAGCTTGCGACATAATAAAGACATGAATAATGTTTCTATCCTCCCGACATAAAGTATATCAAGTTTACATTCAACAAGGTCCCTTACACTTAGGGCTTCATTCACCAACACGTTTCCTTTTACTGTCCAGTAACAGCGTAAGTTCAGAAGACTCAACGCGCAGGAAACCATAAAATCCTTAGTCATTTTTTTGTCTCACTTAAGATAGATATATTCAATAAGTATGCAACACATAGAACAATTAGGCATATACACTCTGTAAGAGTCCCTATATCCCACTGTGGGGAGATGCAGCTATATGTTACAAGCCTGACCCGCAACCAGACAGGCTTCACAACAACAAATAAAGCTCGCCACGTTTCGCAATGCACGACTTCAATACGATGACTCAGGACGTGTCACAAAATATTTGATACAACATTCACAAAAATACAGAGTAATAGAGATACAGCTGTAAGTTTTAGACTATAACATGAAAAAAAAATAGGCCCAAAAAATTGTAAGTCGCCCGCATGAGTCCCAACAGGACCTCAGAGAGATGGGATGTTATTACATTGCTTTGGTGGGAAAGAGTCCATGCCGCCGTGGCATGTGTACCATCCATTGACAATACTTTTCTGAAAGGGAGAAGTGGAGGGGAAGGTCCTTGAGCTCTGGGCAAACGTGTGACCTGTCTGGCCGCAGGGGTACTGGGAGGACTGGGACCTGTAGCTGCCTCTCTGTAGCAACAAAGGGTCCAGGAGGGGCTGTGACCTGTGTGTGGAGTAGTCCAAACTGCTGTCAAACGTGTGATGGAAACGTGACCTCGGGGTCGACTCGTCTCGACTCTCTGGGGACAGGGGGACATCTTGGACGGAGGTTGGGGGGTGGGGGGGGCTGATTTGGGCTCCATCCGGGATTCGGGTCGACTTGGCCTCCGCGGTGTGACCCCCGTCACCAGGACCCGCGTCTCCGCTTTTGGCTTCTTGGGCCTTGTTGCAGTGGAGCTTCATATGTTTCCGCAGGGAGCTTGGGTGGGTGTAGCACTTGTCGCAGCCCCTGACCTTGCACGTGTAGGGTTTGTCGCTGGAGTGCACGTGGGAATGCTTCTTTCTGTCGCTGCTGTTCGCAAACCTCCGGTTGCAGCCCTCGAACTCGCATTTAAAAGGTTTTTCACCTAAACGTGCAAAACAGAGAAATGACGGCGAGTTACGGAAAATGCTTACAGGCCCGTGCATGCTCTCTCTGGCCATATGTGCTGACACTGATGTAGGCTAAGTTAATTGGGTGCACTCCACAACAAACCAAACATGCACATCAAGGCTTCACTCTGCACTGTGATTGTGAAATGAATATCTGATCTTTCAATCAGTGACGAACACAGAGCCACTTTGGGCCACACCAGCCTTGATTACAAAATGTTTGAAAATGCCACATTTGTATAATAAATTGTTGCTAATGTGCAAAGACTTGCTATGAGTCATTCAATTACAAAGTTCAAACTACTTGCTGAAACTCTGGTGCAGTCCTGATCGCAACAAGTGAGCGAGCTTATCTGCGGACTGAATCAACAAGGCTGTTAAACATGCATTAGATCAAGAGGCACCTGCGACAGCAAATGCAAAGATTTGTTTAAATGGAGTTATCATGCATGGAATGAATTATGGCTTTCAAGATACTAATTGATCTTCTAGCACCAAATGGCCTACAGCGCACTGTCCCTCCTGCACACACACACACACACACACACACACACACACACAGATGCAGCGGGCAACCAGGAAGAGCTGGACTCATAAATGCAACTTTAATCGTTTCTGTTAAATTATAATTTTGTAGGCCTACATCTTAATGGATTTCTGTCTTTCGGAATTTCAGAAAATGTTAATATGTTTTTCTGACATAAATGGTCTAATTAGCAACACACTACGCATGTGCAGCTGTGTAATAACAAACGCCATTAAACGTCCCTTTTCTCTGTCTATTCTCTCTGCTTTCATTAGCAAAACAATTTACGCCAGAAGTAAAAGGGGGCGCCTAATAAAATCTTTGTTCTCCACCCCCTCTTTTTTTCTGAGGGCCATTCACTTCATTCTTTAATTCTATTTTTATTTTAAATGACACATTTCAGTATGATGAGACCATGTAAGTTTCTCCTACAATAACCTGATGTGTGTGAAAGTAAGAATAAAATAAGCTTGCACAGTAAATCCTTTGTATAGAGCACATTAGATCCTGTGCTCACATCCGGGGCATAGAAGGAAAAGCCCCAAGAATAAAATGAAATGCATTTTATGACATAATTTCACACTGCTTCGTGACAAGTAACAGGCCCATCAAAGTGGTGGGAATTAAACGAGAATAAGGCCATAAATAAATCATCTTTTTTTTCTTTCTTTTTTTTTATAAATGTGACTCGTTTTGTTTATATTGATGATTGTTTGCTTTTGCTGACTGAGGTCTACCGTTTGCTCACCTTTTTATTTTCCACTACGTCCCTGTGTGATGTGCTCTGCTAGTGTTCCTGAGCACAGGAGATGAGTCCCTGGGAGGCAGACACCGCGTAACGTCTACGTCACAGCTCTCCGGTGTCCCGGCATTTATTTAATAATTTCACTGAATGAAGTGGGAGAGGCACCAACACCACTAGGCCTGCAGACTATGCTCGTTTGTAACTGGCTTACTACTACTCGTCTGAGGCTCCTGCATGGAGCCTGACCATGCTTTTCTTACATGCTTTGCGTAACACAATTTGATAACACGGTAGGCCTAAATAACACCAGCACCACATAATAATTATAATAATAATCAGCATAATAATATCGACAATAATATTAAAGATCACACTAATTCGAATAATAATACATGTAATAACAAGGTGTCAGAATTAACAAACATAATCAGTTAAATAGTGAAACATAAAATATACATGTTCACACAAATAAACACTGCAAAACTGATATATATTTTATAACAATTAAATAATAAATAATAATAATTAATATAATAATTAAAGAGTTTGTCGAGGTTAAAATACTGAACACATTTTTTATTACAATTTACAATTACAAAATGTATTATGATTATTATTATTATCGTGAAATTGTGTGTTTTAGTATGATCGTTAACTAACCTGTGTGAGTCCTCTTGTGGATCTTAAGATTTTCTGATCTTGCAAAAACTTTCTCACAGCCGTGAAAGGGGCAGGGAAAGGGCTTTTCCCCTGTGTGGACTCTGACGTGGTTCACCAGCTTGTATTTGGCTTTGAAAGGCTTCCTGTCCCTCGCACAATTCTCCCAGTGACAAACGTATTCAGAGTGCTCTGGTCCTCCGACATGCTCCACTGTCACATGGGTGACAAGTTCATACATGGTCCCGAAGGCTCTGGAGCAAGGCAGCTTCCCAGCCCCCTCTTGGCCGTCACTCCACTTACACACCAGCTCATGCTTCACTGTTTGTCTGGAGCACCTGAGGAAAGAGTCGCCTCCTCCACGCTGAATTGCCATGTTAAGGGGTTTGTACAGACCAAGGAATTGTGTGACAAGTTGCTGGCTGTTTCCCTTGGGGCTGATGGCTTGGCCATAATGGTGAGTCCGGGTGAGGAGGTCGCCATGTAGACCCAGCATCATCTGGCTGCCGAGATCTCGAGATGCATCGGTGGAGGCGTGGGCCTGCTCCTGATAGCTCGTGAAAAAAGCATGGCTTCTGTTGTCTCTGCAGCCAGGAAAGTCACGATATCTTCCCATCCCGCCATGTTGGTTAGCTCTTGATGCCAGTTGATCAGTGACGGGTGGCATGCCGGCTCCAGAAAGATTGGCTCCAATGATAATGCCTCTAGGACTGTGCTCTAACCGGTGGCCGGGGTATCCAGAGTCTGCAAAATTGGGAACCGAATGGTCAACATATGCACTGGACCTCGTCTCGTGGTAGTCTCGCAAATTGTGCGAGGGGCAGAGTTTTAAGGAACTGCCAGTGGGGTGTCCCATGTGCTCCCCTGCCAAAGGTGGCAGCACCACGCTGGGTTCAGTATTGCTCTCCCCTGGGTTGACGCAAGAGAGAGGGCAGCCACTAAACCTCGAAAGGCTTGTCATGTTTTGTTGTGAGTTTGGCTATGAGTTTGCAAAATCAACCCAATTCAGCACTCAGGATACACCTAGAAATTCAGTTTCCATTTCCCTTGTTTGTGTATCATCTGCATGTGAAATTCTTGGCCGTGAACTTCGCAGAAGTAGGAACCAGACTCAGTTTCGTTAAAGTTGGTGTGAGTCCCATGCCGTTCACTTTGCCCTCGTGATTTGTGGCAATAACCGTGGTAGTAAAAAATGCTTCGAAACAGGCCATGGTGCAATATAAAAGCACAGCAGGCAAACCTGCTTTTAAAAAGGGAGCTTTGGGATTGGTTGGAATGCGCTGTGATTGACAGGCGCTGGGTTTGTTTTAAAAGGGACACGCAGGCGTTCACTGCACGACTCCGTTTTCAAATAGCGCACAGAAAACGCTGTGAAATGTGCCGCGATACTTGCAAATATTGCTCCCTCTTTAACTTCAGGCGCCTTCTTATGAGACCCCTTCTCTAAATCTCGACTTATGAAAACGTGTAAAGGTTAATGCGTTATACTAATCAGGAGATAAAAGTCAAGCCATTCAATGCAGACGTGAGCAAAACACAACACAATCACAGCCCATCTACCGTCTTTTAGTTCATTGGAAATCTTGCCAAAGCAAATGTCCCACTCCTGCCCTGCAAGAATAATAAAGAGACTGGCCAGTGCGTGTCCTGGCCAATTATTGTCAAGACTTGCATTAAGAGTAAAGTGCCACATCTGAAAACAGTGAGAGTAACAATAAACTAATTCTAACAAATCAATTCAGTTGTTTGGAATGATTTAAAATACTTATACGGCCTTTGTGCGTCATTACTTTGCGTGTCCACAAAGTTTAAGGCAGTATTTTCCATCTAATATATACTACACTCTCGTGGAGGTAATAGTATCTTTGCGTTACACTTTTATTTTGTAGTACATGCATTTTCATAAGGGCACAGAAGTAGTGACCAGATTCAAATAAAACTTTGATAAAGCAACAAGTAGTTAGTTATACATGACGCACCGGGCCAGCAAAACGTCCTAATCATCTAACAGGAAAAACATATCTCACAAAGACATTTTCCATCTGTATCATTGGGAAATGCTACAGAACACGATGTACTATTTTACCTTTGAGCCCAGTGTGAACACTTTTTATACATAAACCATTTGTAATTAAGTTGAATTCAATTAATAATCATCTAGAGTGCACCATGCGTCTTGCAGGCTATAGCGCAGATGTAAAATAAAAATAAAAAAGAATTGGTTATGTAAAATGTAAATTAAGAAGCTTAGCAAACAGCAGTGGATAGGCTCCACTGTTCCTGGGAAACTCATAAACTTTCTTACTTTGGGGTGCTGTGAGGACAGCAGCTTCCAGCTCTCCGCTCTGCTCTGGTGCAGCACATATTTCTGCACGTCTCTTCGTCTTTACGTGGCTCTGATTCCATCGACGCACTCTCTTACCTGGACCAGTTTGGCCAAATTCTTTTATCTGTTGCTTTTATTGAAATCTCCACGACGTGGCGTGGGCTCTGGACTGCAGATTACAGGTTTAAGGTGTGGGGGGGGGGGGGGGGGGGGGGGGGGGGGGGGGGGGGGGGG